>OZ023158.1:11051727-11349227 GCA_963678695.2 Diplodus puntazzo | reverse complement strand
TTGTTTACATGATATTTAGTTGAACAGCTTTGGCGGATTTCCGCTGACTTCGCTCGTTAGCAAGACGCTAGCGTTAACGGTTTGCAGTGCACCCGGTCCGAGGGCAACGGCATACCTCATGAACAACAGAAATGTCAGAGCTAGGTCCAGGACGAAAACGAAGAACTGATATCTGGGCACACCTCACATATAACAACCAGACCGTCTGCAAACCGTGTGGAGCAAAAGCACTACCAAATTGAAGCGACATTTACACAGAGAGAGAGAGAGAGAGAGACATGACATTTTCAGTTGACACAAACTGATTGATTGATTGTTATTAATTACTTATTGACTGAGATTAATTGATTGTAACTATGATTGAGTCAATCATAGTTTTGATCATAGATTGAGTCAATCATAGTTACAGTATTACCAACAGTATAGATTATAAATAATTTGTTGTAAATATAGTTTTCCTTTATTGTTATTATTTTTTATTTCCAAACCCTTGCTTTGGCAAAATGTACAGTGTTGCCTCATGCCAATAAAGCCATTTGAATTGAAATGAATTGAGAGAGAGAGAGATTTACCACTCACTAAGACTAGACTAAGACTAAAACTCTTAAGATATTTAGTCGACTAAAACTAGACTAAGACTAAAAGATTTCAGATGACTAAAATATGACTAAAACTAAATGGTGTGTTATTCAAAAGACTAAGACTAAATCAGAATTTGCTGTCAAAATTAACACTGCTCTGCATTACCCAGCATGTCTGCTAATGCCATTCTGTTCTTCTGATTTTGTACTTCTGTTTGCCAGCCAGTCTATCCTTTTCCAGTAATCATAAGACCAATATTTATGTAAATGTTGCATTACAAAATCATAATTCAACAGCTGCTGGCAAAACAGAAAAAAAAAGATTCCTCTGGCCAGGACATATATTTTATTCAATACAAGATGTTTGTTTTGCTTATAGATTTGGAGGGACTAGTATAGTTATTGACCTTCCTTAAAAATGATTCATGTCTTACTGACCAGTGTAAGAACTTGGAATGTAAATCTGATGCCAAAAAACGTGTTCTATGCCTTGAACACTATAAATCAAATCCATAAAATGAATATCTAAAGTAAAACATAAGTTAAATGAAATAAATAAACATAAAAATGAAACATTAAAATGGATTTGAGTATGTGGCCACACAATATTAGAAATATAAGAAATTATCACTTTTAGGTAAGGGGTTCCAACCAGGGCCATTTCTGTCTTTATGGGGGCCCTGTGCAAGATACTGTTTGGGGGCCCCTATTTTGTCAAACTACGATGGTTAAATTCATAACCCTTTTAGGTGATCCACAAAGATGCAACAATCTGTTACACTTTACGAGGAAAACAGGCTAGAGTCGTGAAAACCTTTCTCAAATTAATATCAAACATCTTAAGTTGACCCAAGCAAACTGAACTGATAGAAAATGATAATACAAGGTAAACAATGGAGATCCTCTATAGGTCAATAAATGAAACTGATGCAGTGTTCCTCAAAAATGTTTATTTTAAATTGTAAAACATTTTTAAACTTAAACATCCTGGTCCGGTTATGCTGAAGGCGGCAGTGCTGCTTCCTGGTCTGCGGGTCCAAAATATTTCAGAATTGCTCCTGGAAAGACAAAACTCCTCAGGTTACCAAGCAAAATAGATCCCAAGCAAATATTCATACTATTAAATCGAGTTACGTTGCACTAGTGCAGAAATTCATTATCTGTTTTTATATTAAACATTGCAACAGTATCCCTTTAAAGCATGCATCCAATTTCAAAGTTGTCACTTTTTAGCAGTTTACGACACATGTAGAGTTATAAACAAAGATAAATGACTGATGAGCATTATGTGACACTGAAGGAATATTTTTGTGTATATTTCACAGGGTATTACAAGGTGGACTACTTGTGCCTAAGATAGGCCCACTTCACATTAAATAAATTATGTAGGATGGTGTTTTATCATTATTAAAATGCTTCCCCTCCTGCAGCAGTTTTTACCCAGCTCTGCAATGATGCATTTCTTTTAGCCGCCTTCTTGAGGTCTTTTTCTTCTTCAACCGTCTCTGTTGTGAAGGCATACTTAAGCAAACACAATTAACTTTAGTGAGTCTATATATATAAATATATATAAAGTATATGTTTAGTATGCCTACATTAACCAATTCACGTAGCTTAAAAAGTAAAAAAAAAAAAAAAAAAAAAAAAA
Organism: Diplodus puntazzo; assembly: GCA_963678695.2. Taxonomy (NCBI): domain Eukaryota; kingdom Metazoa; phylum Chordata; class Actinopteri; order Spariformes; family Sparidae; genus Diplodus; species Diplodus puntazzo. The sequence goes on along the minus strand of OZ023158.1, from coordinate 11,346,998 downwards.
AAACAGTGTTGGTGAAGCTACTTTGAAAGAATATCTTTCAAAAACTACCATTACTTTATTACTGGAAGAAGTCAAACTACAGCAAAGCTACTCTAGGGATAAATCTAGTTTGGCTAACTAAAGCCACTTTGAAAAAAATGTTCAAACTACTGACAAATTGACAACGAACATATGATATAAAATTATAGCAAAAGAAATTGTCAGTTCATTGCAATTTAACTATAAGTGCACTTTCTTTGCTCGCAGTACATACATAAATAATATAAAAATATCTCAAAATTAAATAACATTTGTTAATAAATAACACATTAAAACAATGAAAGTCTAAATAAGAAAATAAAAAAGGGGCCTGTTGACTTGTCAGTTTTGAAACAACTGCAAAATGTATTTAAGCTAGTAGTTTAACTAGCCTACACCTTTCCTACACCTTTCCCCAATATTGGATATACTATATCACATTACATCCAATGGAGCAGATTCATTGTTTTACTCTGTCATAGGATTGGGATGGGACGAAGTGAAAATCCACTACCGTGTCTCCCGGTAGCTCGATGGTGTTTTGTGCCCCAAACGCAGACTTCAAGGCAGCGCTGCATGGAAGAAACTAACACACACACACCTACACACACAAACGCAAAGCAGCGTGAGCACCGTGGTTCAGTCACATATATTTTCCTTGCGATGCCTGCAATTCTCAGCAGAAATACAGTGAAAATGATCTGTGAATACTCATATTGACAAACATAGAGCAACATTACACCTCTCACTACAGTTTTGATGTCTATGTCTGTAGAATCTGTCACAGACATGACAAAATATATATTTTTTTAATTTAAACTCAATACTTCCGGTATCTGTTCCAAATTAAAAGCTCTCTAGCGTTTCTGAGGACAGAATCGCTTATTTTGTTAACAAGGCTTTTATTAGGGCCCGAGCACAGAGTTGCATAAAGGCCTATAGACAGGTTTCTGTGCAATGTTATCATAGACATGCTCGCGTAGCTAGGGGGCAGAAAGCAACACTCTTCTCGGGATATCTAGCAGAAAAGCAAAGATGACAAGGAGTTGTTGTGCAGTAAACTGAAACAACCACAGAAAAGATGGAATGAAAATGTTCAATATTCCAAGGGGAAGCCTTTGCTAAGAATATATATATATATATATATATATATATATATATATATATATATATATATATATATATATATATATATTTGCGCTAAGATGTAAACATGTTTATACTGCTTTAAAGTTGGATGTACTGGATGTAAAGTTTGTACTTCCACTTTGGCTTCATTTTTTCACCTGGAGGATGCCACTTAATGCCATGCAATATTGCCCCCAATGGATTGGTAATAAACTGCCATAAAGTTGAGCTACTGTGCTTTAATTACCAACTATGAAACAATATTACCCTCTTCCAAATTGTAATCAGTTGTATTTGTGTGGTTATGTTTATAAAAGTAAAGCAAAAGTAGGATTAATATTCAGAATAATATTGCAAAGTAACTTATTATTTTCCAATGAAAGTAAATAGTAATAGCTAATAGATTACATATTGAAAATAACTTGCTCTACATCAGTGGTTCTCAATTATTTTTTGTCATGCCCACCCCTAGAGGGCAGACATTTTTTCACTCCCCCCCCGAATTAAAATACTATTGAGAACCTGATAATATTTATGCATTTATCTGTATAAACCACTGTATGAGTTGCAGCATTCTGCATACAATCACCTGATTATCAAAATTGTTTGATGCTGCCCTGCCAGAGTTTTTAGGCATAAAACACAAACAGGTCTTTCCTCATTTCCGACCGTGTTCGCGGTAAACTCAAGAGCTGTGTAGGTATCTTCATATTTCCTGCTCCATAGTTCCCGACCGAAGGAATAGCAGAAAAGCTTGTGTTTGTCTCTTTTTTGAGATTTGTGTGCAGGTGTCAACACGGAGTGTTTTATTTTGAAAAGAAACCGGATGTTATATTGTTATTTTGGTGCTTTACTTCCTGTCTGCGCGGTGCTTATTTCAGCTGAATTGCTGTGTCATGCTCCAGCATCCGCCAGATACAGTATAGAAGTCCTGCGTATCTGTTCAGGAGGGCTCCGGACTGCCGGAGCTGGACGGAGCAGATACGCAGCGCAGCGGACCTGCTGGAAATTAACACAGAGACTAAAGTGAAACTGAAACCTATCAGCTCCGCTGGCGTGACGAAGACGTAATACAGCGGACCCGTATCCAGTGGAAATAGACCTTCGCGTCCTGCTCTGCCTCTCACGCCCCCCCTGACACCTCACCCCACCATTTGAGAACCACTGCCCTACATCATTAGCACTTGAAGTCTTGAGTTATGGCCAAAACCATTGGTTTTCAGCCTTGCTTCGCATTTTTACAACTGGCCACTCAAGATATTGCAGTGAAAATTCCTGTGCAACCCAAAAAGCTTTTTTCCCCATAGAGCACTATTATAAAAAAGATGTATATAAAACCGTTTAAAGGACACCTGGAACTGCAAAAAAGGTCGGATACGACTCTTTGTATTTTTCAATTTTGATCCATGAGGGTTTTATGTTTGTAAAACTTTACTCAAGCTGAGAAAACTCTTTTAAAAATCAGTGACGTGATGACACATGCTGAAAATTCTTTGGGCCGGGTGGGAACTTGCGGGCCAGATCAGCGAGGCAAATGCTACTGAGCATATTCAGTGGGCTGCATAGCCAAACAGTTAACTTGGAACCTAGAAAATGTTTTTTTGCCATATGTGCTAGGCAAGCAATTCTCATTGGATTCAATAGGTGTCGTATTTGCGTGTACTATTGTCAATTTAAATCTCTGATTAAAAGATATAGAGAGACAAAAGTGAGAGTTTAGGATAGAATGAAAAACCTTGATTTACAATACATGCTAGTTTGAATGTTGGCTACCCTCACCTGATGGAGACTGAAATTGTAGAAGATTATAAACAGAAATAAGGAGAGGAACCCTGAGTAGGAGGAAGACACACATACAGATAGAGAGAGAGACAGAGAGAGACAGAGAGAGAGAAAGAGAGGGAGAGAGAGAGACTATAGTAAGGAGAGAGTGGGAGGGAAAAAAGAAAGGAAGGATGAAGGAGGAGTAGGTGGATATAACACAGACGGTGTAGAGCACAGGGATTTACAGAGGAGATGAGATGACAGTAAGACAGAATTATAGCTGCTGCGCAGTTATGGGTCGGGTCCGGGCTATTTTTGGCAAATTTAGGCAATTCTGAGCAACAAACAGGAGAATAGGAAGTCAAGACAGTTGACAACAACTTTCATTTTGGACCACTTGAGGCTTGAACTCACAATTTCTGGAACCCAAGACTGTCATCTATCGCTCTGAGCTAATTGGCAAGTGGCACTACAACAGTGGCTTCACAACTTGAGTAAGCCATTCACTGTTGTGCAGGCAGATTTGAAACCACTGTAAAAAAAAATTCAGTAATCAAGACAAAAATCTGAAAATACACATATTGCAGCATGGAGATGTTGGTAATTTGTTTTTAAAAATGATTGATTTGCTCCATAAGTGAATAACTGATGTTTAAAATGCTGCTTGCATTGACTGCAATTATTCACATGAGAGCAGAATTCAAAATGTTCTCAAAAATTCAGTTTTTTAGGTAAAATTCTGATATTTGTCAAACATCATCTACCATGACTCTGAAAAAATGTTACATTTTTTCACGAACATTGAAGATTTATTTATCAATTTGCAGGTATATGTTTACAGTAGTGTTCACAGTCAAACATTTTCATGCACTGTAGGCAAAAATTGTGGGAGGAGATTTTATAAGTTTAAAGGTTTAAAAAAAACAGAGTGATGGACTTCATAATTTTTAACAGGTTTAAATGTACAAAAGTTTCTTTAGTATTGGGGCTACAGTTTGATGAAAGTGTGAAGTTCTAGCAGGTTGATTTGTTATGAATTTTCGATGTTTTGAACTTTAGTTACTTGCTGTAGCGCCACCATCAGGACTATTGGCTTGGGTTTACAGCTGAGGTAATCTGGCATGAGACTGGGCCTTTATGCAAAATTTGGTTAGCTTTCACCCATGGTCCGGTCCAAGCAATTTGTTTTTATTTAATTTAGAGCAGTGTTTTTCAACCCTGTTCCTCGGGGAACACTGTCCTGCATGTTTTAGATGTTTCCTGCTCCAACACACTGGAGGTGGCTGTCGCGATCGTAATTTCCGGTAAGTGCACCACGGAATATTAGATTTGGAACAACACTCACCTGCTGAAATCTGCGTACTTAGTAAGTGTGGATAGTGTACTACGTTTAAGTGTACTCATGGAAGTATGGATATCGGAACTAGAGATGCACCGATCCAGTTTTTTCCGATCCAATCCCGATACCGATACCTGGACTGAGCGTATTGGCCGATACCCGATACCGATCCGATACCGTTGTTGAATTAATAATAAACTGTATACCTTCCACCATGTGAAAGGGACTAAAGGCACCAGACTTTCCTAACTAAGACAAAATAATCAAACAGTTACCTAACATTGTAAACATGTGCAACATTAATAATAATAATAATAATAATAATAACAATAATAATAATAATAATAATAATAATAATACATTTCATTTATATAGCGCCTGTCAGGGTACCCAAGGACACACGTAACAAAGTGGAACAAACAAAACAAAGAATGAATGTATGTAGCGCCTGTCAGTCAGCACGGAGGGAACACTAGCCCTGAAGTCAGTAGCACCGTCTGTAAACAAACTAGCGTCTGGAGGCTTCGTGCACACAGCGGGGGCGACCATCCAGCATCGCTGCGAGCCGGGGAGACTGCAGCAGCAGAGGAGGAGACAAAGCAGCCCGGCGGTGAATAACCCTGAGGTTGTGGTGGAGGGAGGACCAATGGAGCAACGATGGACAGCCCACATAGTATTGAGTACGTCGGTTTGAAAGTTAGCGTTGCTAGGCTAACAGCTGATCGGTGAGGCTAACAACTGATGGCGGGGCTACTGGCTAATCAGCGGAGAAATGTGACTAGAGTATGTGTAACGTCCTGCAAACAGGAATACAAAATAAAACATAGCAGCTGAACCTGAGAATAAACTAATAAAGACTTGGTCAAACAACAACTTGCGCTTTTCCAGCATGCGACACACTGACGCTGACGAATGATGTAGGATGTGCTGCAACGGCGAAAAAAAAAAAACGGTCTCCGATCCAGCTGTTTCGTCAATATCGGAGCCGATATCCGATCTTAATATCGGATTGGTGCAACCCTAATCGGAACACAGCACAAGAGTTTGTAGACTGTGTTGGAGACAAACACAGCTTTCGCTTGCTGTCAGCCATTAGCTACATGGCAGTAACTGTAACAACACATACGAACAAACTAACATTATTCAGGCACACTAACCATTCTGAAACGTCCTGCTGCAGCCACAGAGTCTGTACTTCTTCAGGAGCCTCTCCTTCTGCGTCCGATTCTGGGTCGAACTGGTATGGTTGAACGAAAAACTCTCCGCGAGCCATAGCTATAGATCCACCATAAACATTAGCGCATGCTATTGCTAACGCAAAGGGAATCTTCTCCCTGAGAGTGACGTAGCAGGCAGGGCTCTCCAAGTAGGCGTTGACAGACGGAGCTCATTAGCATTTAAAGGGGCAGGCACAGACACAGACTGCTCTGAATAGAGCTCTGTAGAGCGACTTTTAGACAGCTGAAATTCAGGACCATGCATGGGTTTGGGGTAATGTGTATCGAATACAGTTTTTGGACCTCTGACAGCTGTGTGAAATCGATGAAAAACAGTATAATATGGAACCTTTAAGCTCTTTTATTGGTACTTTGGTACCAGTGGCGTGGCGTGATGAAAATTTCCGAGGAAGCAAAGTGAGACACAACCTCTAAGCTGTGTATGTTTTACAGGGGTGGGGGCAAAAAATCGTATGTAGCAATTTATATGTTGCTATTTCATGTAGTCGGATGAACTATTAGTGCGCCCAGCATCATTTTACCAGGTCTTACACCTGCTTGTTATCTAACCGACACTTTGAGCACCGACGTGCGCTCTCTCTCTCTCTGTCCCTCAGTCAGTCAATCACTCATACACACACACACACACACACAGTCCTCATTAACATCTCATTAATGTATGCAACCAGCCTCCCAAAAGCACAACCAGCTACTTAATGCACAGAACACATTTGATATTGGAAAGATGCGAATTCATTCACACAATCAGAAGCCGTTAAGTTTTACGTCCACGTCAAACACGACTTGTACGCTCCATGTGAGATACACAAATGCTTTTCACTTTTCAGTTTATATACATAATAATAAATGTAAATGTTCATTATACAGCAACACAACAACCCAGTACCGGTGGCTGTAAACAGCACACCTGACATGTGCATGTATTCAGACAGCCCGGCCCATCACGGACGCTGTCCATGGTGCTCCTTTTCTCCACATAAACAAAACAATAAACAACAACTTCAGTGGACTCACATGCTGCTTAATCAAAGCAAGCAAAAAACAATAAGGACTATAATCACATCATTGTGATGCGCACAGAAAAAAAAATGCGTTTTCCTCACCCTATTTGTAGAGGAAGGCCGTCTCCTGTCTCTCATGGTGGCAAAGTGATCGATGACCATGTCTTCTAACTTCCCACTGGCTTTTAGGTCCTCCACAACAACAGTCAATGGATATCTTGGTCAAGTTGACAAGCCTGTCCTGTCCACATGTGTTCCTCAGTTTTGATCATCTTTAGACAGGAAAATGAGCGCTCTGCTGATGCGCTGGTAGTCGTAATCGTGAGCATACGCTGCAGCAGTTTGAAGACCTCGGAGTCAAACTCCAGAAAAGCATGCACCAACTCCACAAAATTGCCCCTGTTTGCGCTGCCAGTGGCCTCACTGTGACCCCTGAACGCTTGCTCTTGGCGCGCAAGGTGCAGGGCTGCAACGATGAGTCTCAATAACATATCCCGGTTTTTCTTCACCTGCTCATTGTGCTTCTTTGTGCTCAGATTTTTTGCCAAGTCCAGAGCCTCGTTAATCCAAGCTTGGCGCTACCAGCTAGCCACTCGGTGCGGACGTAATCCTCCTCATTGAAAGTCCGAAAATTTTCTTCATCTCAGTACAGAGCTCTAGTTTTGGTGTTGGCCTGCCGTCAGATTTAATTCGGAGTTGCTGCTGTAGAGGCAGTTTAGTAAAATTATTTTTTACTAAATACTCCAAATCTCCACTCTCCATAATTGCGCTTAATATTTTTGCTAGCTTACCAAGTATCGACACAAAACAACAACTTCCGTCATTTCATTCAATGACGTTAACGTACTGTGATTTGATTGGCGTGATGCCAACGAGTTCGTGGCTTCCCTTAACTCTGTTCTGACCAATCACGGGAGCAGTGGCGTGACAAAAGCCTCACCTGATTGGTCAATCATTCTTTTTTTTTTTCACTAAGGGAGGCCAGCTCAGCTTGGCCTCCTCACAGAGATCAGAGTGCAGTACCATGTTTTCAACGCTCATTCACCACGTAACATTTAGAGGGGCGCTGTTTTACACATCATGAAACGCTCAATAATTAATGAAGAGAGACGAGGAGGAGACGACAGACACAACACAGAGGAATTACAAATTATGTTTTTATTAAATGATGGTTATATTCTGAAAAAAGTGAGGAAGCCTGGCTTCCCTTGGCCTCTGCAAGAAAACGCCACTGTTTGGTACTGGTTTTTGTTTGTCTCATATATATCTGTTTTCTTGGATTCTTGGTTTCGTTGGATTTCAGAATTTGGCTTTTAAAGCTCGCCTTTAGTTCCTGATCCCTGTCAGCTTCTCGTGTGTTTTTGCACTTGGGTCCTCACCTTCTCTCAAAAACTGTGACACTAAAGCTTGTCTACCTATTGAGTTGGGTGTATTCTACAGTAGCAACACATATGCAGAACAGTGTGACAGTACAGGTTGTTGTGGGAGAAGGAGAAGAATGAGTCTGATCATGCTCATGCAAAGCTCTCCAGCTGGATCCTTGACATTTTTTGCCCTCAGGCTTCCATTGGATGGGTTTTAAGCTGTGTTGTTAGTCGAGGTTAACCATGCCAACATATTTGTCTAAGGAAAACAGTTTTTGATGGATAGGGATGAAACAAATAAGGATTCATTTTTCTATGTGCACAGATAATGTGCTCTGGGGTCAGAAAAACGTCAGACAAACCTCAGACTCACAACAACCCAGCATACAAGAGGTGTCAGCCCAGGTAACTCCGCTCTGATTTCCTCCACGTCTGGCAGTTCATATTTTAATAGAGAATGGCACTGAGTAGAGTGCATACCTCCGCCAAGGCTCTACAGTTCTGTTTAACTCAATCCAGCCAAATGCAATATCAAACTGTATAGTCCTGAGACCCATCCTCCATCCAAGTTTGGTGGAAATGTATTGTGTAGTTTTTGTGTTATCCTGCTGATAAACCAACCAACCAACAAATGGACATGGATGAACACATGACTTCCTTGCCGGAGGTAATTACAGATAAAGGCCCGTTTCTCTCTGCAGTTGCCATAAAGGTGGCACACGAAAATCAATTTTGTTTAAGCCATTCATGTACATGAAGTAAGCTGTAGTTGTCCATCAGAACATCTAATATCAAGCCTGCTAATACAGTTATCAAGGAAGTGCCTTAACAACACAGGTTTCTGTCTGTCATGTTAGTAAAGCAGAGTGGAGTTTGAATTGAAACAGAAGGAGAGTGACAAAAAGAGGGTTTTTCTGCCCAGATAGAGGTTTGATTCAGGCAGCCAGAAAAAAGGCATAGAGCGGCATAGAAGAAGGAGTAAAAGAGGGAAAACAGTGCCTGTGTGAAAATGTGTGATAAAGCAATGGATTGGGAGGGTAGAGAGATACAGAGAGACATACAGAGGGAGACAGGGATGGACAAGAGAGACAAAGAGAGATACAGGAACATATAAAGTGAATAGAAGGCTTCAGTTGGTCTTAACTCCATTTTCTCACAGTGTTGTGTTGTGATGTGAGAGCAGAGATTAGCTTTATGAAACAAGCACTGTTGACTCAATTTATTGAATTTTACTGTTCTGAATACCAATAAAGAATATATTTACTCTGCAAACAGCACAGCACTGTAGCCAGCATGTGTGTGTGTGTGTGTGTTTGTGTGTGTGTGTGTGTGTGTGTGTGTGTGTGTGTGTGTGTGTGTGTGTGTGTGCATGCGCGTGTGTGTCTGTGTGTGTCTGTGTGAGTGTGAATAAGTATCTTGGTCGCTATATTATGCTTGTGTGAACACAATACACACTCACAGTACTTTGTGATTATGTAGAAATTAATACTACTGCATTATTAACATGTGTCTGTACAGTACATGTGTTTGCATATACACAAATAATGTGCTGATACACACATCCATACACAGACAAACATTAATTTTAAGCATTATCTGCTTGTATGTCTGTCTGACTATCTCTGTGTGTGTGTGTGTGTGTGTGTGTGTGTGTGTGTGTGTGTGTGTGTGTGTGTGTGTATGCTTGCGTGCGTGTAATGTGTACATGCGGTAATGCGCTGCTGCTCGGTCGTTTAGCTTGTTGACACTTTGGGGTCAGAGCCATGCAGGGTGAATGGTGTTGGCTGACAGCGTGGAACCTCTTCATTATCCAGCCATAATGTTCTCATCGCCGTCGGCTCCCCAGCTCCGTCCCCTCCCATGTCCCCTTGCTGCCACCAACCCCACACACACCGCCACCACCACCCTCCATCATTCTTCTTCTGCCCTTTCCCTATCCGTCCCTCCCCTCCTCACCTGGCTATTTCCCCCCCCTGCTGCTATTCATCGCTGTCGATTCATCCTCCAGTTTGCTCTGTGTCGTTTTTATTCTCTCTCTCTCTCTCTCTCTCTCTCTCTCTCTGTGTCCATGTATCTCTTTCTCTCTCCATCTCTCTGACCCCATTTCACTGAAGTTATTACTTTTTCTCTGTTTCATGCTTTCCTCTGTCATCATGTTTACCTTCATTTGTCAATTTGCTTTGATATATTCGCTTTACTGCTGTGACTTTTTGACAGAAACTATATTGCCAAAACAAAACAGGCTTTGCAAAAGTATCAAACAATATTTTATGCATTCAAACCCAATCAAGATGATAAATTAGAGCATTTGGATGGAAGGGCGTATGAAAAATAGCACATAATGACCAGTATTTATTGAGTCTTTATTAACTGATTGGAAGTTGTCAACTGCACTGTACACTTTCTTTGGTTAATGCTAAATCCAAATGAAAAAAACAATGTACTAATCTTTTCTCTGAATGTAACAAAAAAATAAAGTTTGATCTGCTGGGGTTATCAACTAGCAACAACAGAATTTGTTCTTGTTAGTCCACAAATGCGTTTTAAAAAAAGGACAACCACAGAGAACAACATTATAATGTTCATAACTCAACTGTCATCACAAACAAAGCTCTTTATTTACATTTATTACTAAGAACATTCACAACAAACACTAAAAATCAACAGGGGAGGAATGTATAAGGCTGTTTATGGTATGAAGCGCATATGCCAGAATATAATACAAGTTCATGTAACTTATTGAATGAGGCAGAATCCAACACAAATTAAACCCTGTTTGTAAAAATATGTTCTTTAATGATATATTTTAATGCTTATAGAGCCTAGTTTCAGTCATTTCAGCATTTCCATGTGCACAGTAAGTTCACTGCAGCAAATATCATGGAAATAACACTGTATGACCAAAAGCTGTACTTATAAACTTGACAGGACAGAGAAAACTCTCCAAAGGAAGTGGAATGAAAAGTTTAGCTTCTGAAATAAATATTTTTAGACAGCTCGGATGGAGCTCAAGATTCATTAGGAGAGAGGTTATTTTATTAACCTGGACTGTGTGTGGCTGTTGGCAACAACTTATTCAATTCTAACTGATGCCGTGAGTAGCTTCTTATTTCTTGTGTCTGAAGACATATCCTTTGGCCAGGGAAAAGATGTTACTCTGTTTAAAAAGGGTCAAATTATTGGCCTGTATCAAGTAAAGAAAACAACAAAGAAGATTGCTAAAAATGCTAAAATTGGGTTAAGAACTGTCCAACACATAATTAAAACCTGAAAGGCTAGTGGTGAACCAGCATCTCGAAGCAGAAATGTGGTCGTAAAAAAAAAAATTAATGATCGTGATTGGAGATCACTTAAACCATAGGTCACTAACAAGCGGACTGCAGTCTGGACATAGACGCTGTGCTATACGGACCTGGACCTATAGTCAATAAATTATTTAAGAATTTAAAATTTTGACGGGGTGCTTCTATTTTGAACAGCGCTGCTTTTCTATACTTTACGGTACTGGTTTAGCGGATTTAGCTGCATGCAAGTTAAGCCATCCCACATGATGCTACTGAGCCAATCAAATCTGTGCATTCCATGCAATAAACATTGCGACTCTGAATACAGACAGATGAAAGAGGTGAAAAGTGAGTGACAGACAGAAATACAAGTGAACGATACAGGGAGAGAAGACAGAGAGACGAGTGAACCGGAGACAATGGAGAAAAATAACTACACATGGCACTCTCTAAGAAGAGAAAAGTTTACAGCAAAAACAGAGCTTTTAACCAGGGATGGATGGAATCATTTATGTTCATTCTTTCCACTGGAAGCACAAAACCAGTCTGTCTCATATGCTCAGAGACCGTGGCACTGCTAATTGCCATAAATGTAAATAGCTGTCAAACGATTAATTTTTTTAATCGCGATTAATCGCATTTTGTCCATAGTTAACCCGCGATTAATCGCAAATAATCGCATTTTTTTTGGCACATTTTTTTTCTGTTCTAAATGTACCTTAATGTATTTTTTCATGTTCCTAATACTTTTAACAACATAAGGAAGGGCAAATATGCTTGCATTATGAAAATGTTTATTCAACACTTCAAATCATGCAGGAAAATAAATCCAGGGTTGTCTGCTTCTGGGGAGGGGGGGCGACGGGCTCTCTGTATCTGCCGTCTGTTTGGCTTGCAAGTGGTGTCCACTGACACTGCACGTTTTTCTTCTTCGCCTTTTTCACGCAGTGTGCTGCTTTCTGTCAGTCAGTATCACACTGATGATCGCCATGGCTCCGGTGCAGCAAAACAATAAAAAGTACGACTTGAAATTTGAACTTTCTGTCAGGATATATTCAGAGGAAAACTCGGGAGAAGCAGCCACTAGACGTTTCTCTGTTGACCCCAAGAGAGTGAGAGAAACGGAGCTTCAGCGTCTGTCTGAGGAGGACAGCAGCTGCCTGCTGGAGGGAGGAAGAAGGCTAGCGAGGAGCCTGAGATAAACATGCGGGGATGAGTTATCAGCAAACGGGCACGCCATGAGAGAGTGTCCCGCAAAATGATCAGGGCGATGGCGAAACAAATGTACGCCACCGTGAGTGACAGCAGAGATGAGGAGTTTGCTGCGAGTGCTGCTTTTCAGTCTGCCGTGTTTTTAACGAACCACCAACCCTGCTTCTTCTTCTTCTGATTCCCTTTCTTATTCTTCTGCCACCCTCTGTATCAAGACTACAGGTGCCACCGACAGCCATAAATCATACAATGCGCTTTTTTTTTTTTATACTGAGTGTTAATCACGCGTTTAAAAAATTAACGGCGTTAAGAGGACGTTGCGTTAACGCGTTATTAATGCGTTAACTTTGACAGCCCTAGTAAATATAAATGTAAAATCCAAGAGGGAGGAATTGAAAAGCAAGAGGGCACATGAGAGCACAATTTCCCAATAAAACAGGAAATACAAGAACACAAAAACCGGGATCATGACAGTAGCCTTAATAAACCTTATCAGTGAGGCTAGGGAGCATAAATATTGGACTCTGGAGCAATGGAAACAGGTGGTGTGGTCTGATGAGTCCAGATTCACCCTGTTGCAGAGTGATGGTGTATCAGAGTAAGAAGAGAGTCCGATGAAGTGATGCACCCATAATGCCTGGTGCCTACCGTACAAGCCTGGGGTGGTAGTGTTATGATCTGGGTTTGCTTCAGTTGGTCAGGTCCAGGTTCAACAACATTATGTGCCCAAAACATGAGGTCAGCTGACTCCCTGAATATACTGAATGAACAGGTTTTTCCATCAATGGATTTTTTCCTTCCCTGATGGGATGTGCATATTCCAAGATGGCAATGCCACTATTGATCACGCTAAAATTGTGAAACTGTTCAGGGAGCACGAGACATAATTTTCACACATGGACTAGCCACGACAGAGCCCAGACCTTAACCACAGTTAGAATCTTGGCGTGTGCTGGAGAAAACCCTACACAGCAGCCTGACTCTCCCATCATCAATACAAGATCTTGACACAAATATATGCAACGCTGGACGGAACTAAACGTTGTGACATTGCACAAGCTTATCAAAACATGCTGAATCACATGAACGTGACCTCAAATGTGTGATCAAAACATGAGGACAGAATGAATGTCAAACAGCTGCCCTGCATCTGTAGGCTGCTCGATATAAATAAGTGATAACTGATAAAGTGACTTTTGAGTTATGGACTCTTTCTACTTGTTAGCTGATAAATGCTACAGTACACATTTTGTGAATCAAGTCATAACCCCCTAACGCAAATGCGGTGACGTTCACACATGTCTGTAGAAAGATAAATGAACCAACATCCAAATATATGTTTTATGTATGTGAAAACCCTTTGTATAATGTCTTCTGTGGCCTTTAAGGGATATTCCAGTGGGATATCAGCAGGGTTATCCAGGGATGAGCTTTTGTTTCATAGTTTTCATAGTTGTTGCATTGCTTTTATCAACAATGGAATGTTGCCTCAAACTACAGAAAATAATATCTGCATTGAAGTAAAGCAGTATTACCCTTTAAGGAGGAATTCTCGTTTCAGTTTTGCAGTTATTTTCCTCCAGGTTCTCTCCTTTGTCTACTTGAGTCTCTGCCTTGGTTCATGTTCATGAAGTACAGTGTACAAATCTTTGCCTCAGGTGAAATATTTTCAGCTCATGCAAATGCATCTGTTCCACAGCTCACCGCACCTTAAAGCAGTCCACATCTATTTGTGTCCATTAGTGCCTTAATTGACCTGGTATGCTAGTGTGTTGTCTTTGTGTTCATTTTAAATACCATTGCAATAGCACTTCATTGGATTCTTTTGTAATGTATTTATTTTAGATTTTTCCAGACTCCATTAAAATGTTTGACAAACTTACGTGTGCAGTACAGTATGGGTTGTAACAGAATGATCATCACTCATGTGAGTCTCTTTCACGTCTTTATCCTCCTTCCTCAATCCTTAGCCCTCCACTTTGATGAGGCTCTCCACTGCAGCCTGCACTGCGTCTTCTCTGCTCACCTTTACCTGTCTGCTCTCCTTTCACACATTTCTCCTGCCACACATTCTCCTCTCCTCAGCTCTGAGCCCTATTTTCTCTCGCCTCTGTGCTTCTCATTCCTCTTTGAGTGCCAACTTGCTGCACTCTCTGCTGCTTCTTTCTTCGACCCTCCACTCCTCTCCCAGTCACTCAATACTTTCAATTTACTCTCCTCCTCTCTAATCTGCCACTCCATTCATTCTGTGCTCCACTTCATTATCTCCCCCTATCGTCCTGTGCCTTCTGTCCTCCTCTTGCTGTCGGCTGGTCTGGATGGAAGGATGGATTCAAGGATCGTCTTTCTCCTCTTCCCCTTCAACTCAATAGCTCATATACTCATACACCCAGTGCTCATACTGTTGAATGTGCACGAGGTTGTGTATGCTCATCTTGACATATAGATGTTTTTGTGCATGGCAGACCTTTTGTGTGTGCATACCAATGTGTTAAAAACTTTCGAATTGAAACAATAATGTGATGTGTTTATGCTCTGACTGGCTGCCCCTTCTTTCTTCAGCACAGTCCCCATGTTCTTGATGTTGTATTGGACAGTTTTTCACTACATTGCCTACAAACATTGTGACTAGTGAGAAACTGAACCTAGACAAATGTGAAGCTGCAACAAAAAGAAACATTCAGTTTGAATCTGTGGTTTTACACAAACGTACTTAGCTAACATTTTTCCTTGGGATTGGGTTGCTATGTAACACTATATGAAAAGGCAAAAACCCTAATATATGCATTATATGGCCGAACTGCACAGTGGGAGTGGGGACATTCTAATGGTTAATTTTTAATTCATGTATAATAACTAGGGATGTCCCGATCCGATCTGCAGGATTGGGATCGGGTCCGATCTGGGCATTTTTCCGCTGATCGGAATCGGCAATTTTGAACGTGGACCCAAGCCTGATTTTTTTTTTTTTTTTTTAAACGTCAGAGCACAATTTGTGGCAGAACTCCGACGTGCGCAGCGTTACTATGGCAAACTTGTGGATAAAATGTCTGCAGTGTGGAAATAACTTAAATTAGAAAGTGAAAGCAGTCCAACGACGACATGTAACATCTGCAATACGACCGTTTGGCGGAGCTGCACTTAATACTACACATTTGATACGGCAAAAAACTAACACTCAAAGAATACAACGTGTTCACTCGAGCAGTACAGGCAAGGACACTGAAGCAGCAAACACTCGCGGATACTTTCAAAAGGAAAGAGAAATATCCTCGAGACAGCGACATGGCCACAAATATTACAGATAAGGTAATTAAATGAATCACTCTGGATAACCAGCTCATCTCCATGGTAGAGGATCAGTGTTTTCTTTGTCATCGGAGTTTTTGAATCCCTGGTATGCCCTACCATCTCTGCTTTACATTACATTGATTCCATTTTTGAGTTACAACCTGCCAGTATGCGCACTAGTTTCGTGGGTCTCATACAGTAGAGCGTGTAAAACAGGTAATCGAGAAGATGCTGAACGCTGTGAAATAGACAAGCAACGCGTCCACGTCATTTTACATGACAACGTAAGGAATATGTAAAAAGCAGTGGATGATATGGAGGTACCAAGCGTGGGCTGCATCTCTCACACTTCAGCTGCTGTACACGAGGGTCTGCTGTCACAGTGCAGCGTCACAGACTCACCTGCTAACACAAGGAAGGTGGAGGCCAATGTTGCAATAGCATATGCAGAATAAGAAAGAGCCATATGAAAGTATTTACAAACAAAATAAAAAAAAAACTATAAAGGAACAGCTTGGATGCTGGTGCCTTTTTTCTTAATGCAGCTGTATTATCCAGGACAATATTAGTTAAGGCTGAATATTGGATCGGGACTCGGTATCGACAGATACTAATTATTAAAGGATTCGGATCGGGATCGGGATCGGGGTGAAAAAAACCTGATCGGGACATCCCTAATAATAACGCTTATTCAAATAAAGAACTTTACTGTAGTGTGCACAGTAGCTATATAATTCTACTGTAGATGTGGCCATTGAGTACTTGTGTCCTCATTGTGGTAAATCTTCAAGACTGAGTCCCCTCCTCAAGCCTCTCATCATCAATATTCAAATAATGTTACCAACTGACTATGTTGAGTGCGGATGCAGTTTCCACCTTCCACCATCAGCCAATCGCATCCCGCAGCATCTTGTTGATCTCCTCAATTATTTGTCTTTAGCGAATTAAACACCTTCCTGTGGTGAGTGTCCATTGTAAAATGGTGATAACAGCCCTGTGGGGTCCCGATACAGGAAAATAATGGACTTGGAGTGAGATGTGATCATCAAATTGGCTCTTTAATTTCTTGGTGTTTAACAAGTGTAATTGCTATTATTTCTAAAGCCTTTCATTTATTTAAAGCCCATCAATTAAGAGTTCCAGTGTCAGTGATTTTCACTGCTGGAGAACAAGACTGACTGTGATTTCAGCATCTTCCTCATGGTTGCAGGTTACAGTAACAAATACTATGCCAAACAGGCTGCATTTTGTTTTCTGAAGGTCAGAGTAAGACAACCTCATACTCTTTGAAATACAGCACATCCTGTCCTGCACATTGACACATAAAACAACAAGAGACATGATGAAATATTTCAAAAGGAAGCATCTGAGCTGTACAATGTGATAGATATTGTTT
Source organism: Diplodus puntazzo (assembly GCA_963678695.2). Lineage (NCBI taxonomy): Eukaryota > Metazoa > Chordata > Actinopteri > Spariformes > Sparidae > Diplodus > Diplodus puntazzo. The sequence continues at coordinate 11,329,963 of OZ023158.1, read as the reverse complement.
TGTGATAAGAGTTTGTTGCCATTTTCTACTGGCCAAAACCAAACTGAAATCAGCATAGCTGGTGTAATTACTGTGTTTTGACTTTAACATTAACATGCCTGTCCACAGGCATTACCTCGTCCGTCCTTGATACTGAGCGACATGGGCGAAGACAGTGGTTTCTTTCGATGGATGTTCAAATGGCTTAGCTTGAAAGAGCTCAACAGCCTCGCAGTGAACACCAGACTGGGGAGAACACAGTCTCTGAGCACATACCCATACAAATCTTCAGTTGCCAGTAGCAGATATTATTTTTATTTATTTGAATCTTAACATGCAGTTTAACACACTTCCAAAAGAAACAACATAGGTGATAGAGCGAGTTTATAGCTATTGCTAGTTTCCAGCTCTAGTCCGTAGTTAGGAAAATACCTAAGTTATACTGTCAGTGAATGTCAGATATTTTCAGTGTGAACTCTTTGTAACTTTACATATACATTCACTCAAAATGTTTCTTCATTAGATTTATTAAGACGACTATCAGAGCAGCAGTGCATTTCTTTTACAACGTGTTTCCTTTTACAGATTTATACCGTATACAGGTACATTTTAGGAGATGGTTCCATGTCTGAGATAAGCTAAAATGACCTGACAATTTCCCAACAATTAGTATTCTCATAAGTGCTGGAACACAGCACTAATGAGACTGATATATGAGATCTACCAGTATTGGTCAGCTTGATATCGGTGGAGACCTGCAATGTGTTCGCAGAGAGCGCGAGAGGAGTGTACTTGTGTGTCCATGCATGCGTGAGTGGACTGTCAGTAGTCACAGCAGTGCCAGTACTTCATATTCATGTCTCTCTCTCCCTCTGTCTCTTCGTCTCTCTTTCTTTCTTCCTGCGTCTCTCTCACCTGTTCATTTGTCGCTGCTTGACAGTTCTCATTATTGCCTTGGCACTAGCTCAGCATGTCCTGCCAAAGCAAGACACTGAAATGGAATTTGAGAAAGAGGGAGTGTGTGGGAGATTGTAAATGAAGAAAGGGAGGAAGATGCTGACAGAGAGAGAGAGAGAGAGAGAGAGAGAGAGAGAGAGAGAGAGAGATGAGAAGCAGGAAAAAAAGGGATTCAAATGAGCGAAAGGGGAAAAAAGACAAAGGAACAGGGAGCGGTGTTAGAGAGCAGAGGATGCTGCAGCATAATTAAAAGTACTTAACTCTCACCAGAATGACAATGAAGAAGCACAAACAACACTGACAAAGGTATTAACATGGACATGTATACCTCGACACAGACTAACACCAACAATGACAATACAGACACCATGCCAACGGCATCAAGAGGGCCACACTGTACACTCTGCAGTCCCACTTGAACATGAACACCACAGCATCACAACAATTCATACTGAGGGTGACTATTCTGAAAAGGTGGTTGGTTAGGATCCATTCTTGCTGGGATTTTCTGTTTGTGTGGTCAAAGTTTCTGTAGGTGGCGCTCACTTCTTTGTCGGCTCAGCCATCGTATAGGCTTTTCTTTGACTCTTTCATTTCGAAACAAGACCAGCTCACCTCAAAGCATGAAGTCCCTTCTGTGAGAATGAAAATGCTCGTCAAAAATCCTGGCAGTATACTTGTAACATGCCATGTGTTTTCTATGTGTTGGTTTGTTCAGGTATAACGCAAGGAGACAATTCACTTTAACAACTTTAGTGCAGTTCATGTTTATTCATCACACATAGTCAATATGACGAATGTACAGACATTAGCTGTAGCTAGTGTGGTGCACTCAAATTGTGTAACCACTTTTGTATGGTGTATGAGACCTAAAGTGATACATTTCATCCTCGTCTTTTTTTGTTCTGAAAAAAGTTCATTAGGAAAGAGACGAGTGGAACTAATGAGCCAAGATGATGTTTCTCCCAGGTTACTTATTACGAGGGTTTCCACCCCCTCTCCTAGAGGACATTTGGGAATAGAAATGCATAGTTCGTATCCTCGTTCCTCTGAACGTTTCACCTGTGATAACCACAAATTCTACCTCAATCATAGCATGAGTGTGATGAGCTGTTTCAATGGATCTGAGTTTTGTATGGAAAAAGTGTGAGACAGTGAAGCTTCGCAGCGCAACCAATGGCAACAGTTGCATTGCGAGCACCAAAAAGCGCTTACATTTTTACGAGGTTTGAACAGATTGTTAACAATCGTTTTATATCACTATCTATAGAGCTGGGGCCCTTTGACCCTAACACAGAGGGGCCCTTTCTGTGAGTAGGACACTGATAACATTTATGAACAAGTTAATTACAGAAATGCACTTTGAATCAAACTGCTGTTTGAGATGTTCTATATCAATTGCTGTAATTGTTGGGTAGCCATGGAACCAGCAGGCATTAGGATCAACAGTAAGTTAACTGGTTTGTGCTGAAAAGGACGGCGAGTTAAAGGAGAAGAGCCATACTAACGCGCTCTATTGAAAAAATGGACAGTTCATCAAACAATAAGCAAGATTTAAATATTCATCAAATGCTTTAAAAATGTTGAAACAAAGCAGGACATTTGGGAAGAAAAATTCCTCTGAACATTTCACCCGTGTTTTTCAGGGAACTGGAAGGCACTGAGCCAGATTCATTTGTTACTGCAGTTACTGTGTGTGTGTGTGTGTGTGTGTGTGTGTGTGTGTGTGTGTGTGTGTGTGTGTGTGTGTGTGGTCAGGCCAGCCTCTGATTTCTTTTAAAACTCAACAGTTCCTCCAGTTATCTATAAGTTGAAATGCATGCATTAAAATGTATAAAATAGTCTGGATTTGCATGGGTTTCCTCACGGTGCTCCATTTTTCTCTACCATTAAAAGCTTGTCTTGTTAGGTTAATTGTCTGGTCGGTGCCCTTGACCGAGGCACTGGTTCAGATCTGGGATTGATCCCGGGTGCTACACGGTGGCTGCCTACTGCTCCTAATACTTGATATGTTAAATGCAGAGAATTAATTTCCCTGGGGGATCAACAAAGGATAACTTAACTAACGGCCATGTTTATTCCAGTGCCAGCACAGACACGATGACAATGCAACGAGTTATAAAACCAGAACCTGATGCATCATGCGCATACACCTGAGGCCAGACCCAGTATTCAATACAACGGAGTGCTGTGTGTTTGTGTGTGTGCGTGTGTGCATGCATGTATTTTGTGTGTGTACTTGCTGAGTAACTCTCAATGAAGTAGAGGAAAGCTGTCAGTTATTTCCTCCGAGAGAACACACTATACACTCACTGAAGACACACACACATAATCAAACACATATGCATGATGGGTATGCATTTACAAGGAACTTAACTGTATTCTCAGCCCCCACTCCACACACACACACACTTGAAAAGGCTGTATTGATTATGATGAGTCCTCCATCCTTTCAGGTTATTAAATTATTGATCAGAGACAAAGACTTTTAATGGAATCCAAATGTCATGGTGTGTGTGTGCGTGTTCATACGTGCGTGTGTGTGTGTGTAAAGGTGAGGTTGTTTTTTGTGCACGTGCGTGCATGTATAAGTCCAAGTTTCTGGTTCTGGTTTCTGGTGTGTGTGTGTGTATATGTGTGTGTGTGTGTGTGTGTGTGTGTGTGTGTGTGTGTGTGTGTTCGCATGTGCGCATGTGCGCACGTTTGCACGTAGAGTGGGCTGAGAACACGGTTACGCTTCCTCCTCCGTCTCTACACTGCCTTTACTCCATCATCTATATCTTTTCTGATGACGCATGCACACACACACACACAAACACACACACACAAACACATACACACACAATGGAACCATAGCAGTATTTGTACAGCAGGGGAGCTGATCATTAACCCTTTTCCTCTGTTGCTTCATTTTTCTGTCAGTGATTCTCTCTGTTTTGTTACTTGTTCTTGCTCTCTCTTTCACTTTCTCTCTCTCTCTCTCTTTCACACACATACACACACATACAAATACACACACACACACAAACCCATTGTCCCTCCGTCTTATCTCTTGCTGCGCCTCTCTCTTGTCTCGTCTGTTGTCCTGCTGGTTTCCCTATTGGCCTGGCCTCTCACTATCACATCAAAACAACTCTGAGACAATGATGCTGGTTCACAGTCCAGGTAAAATGAAAAAATAAAAACATACATCAGGCCAGTGAACAGAATGAAAGAATATAAAAGAACTTTCATCCATGGGAGGCAAGAAAAAAAGGCTTTAGGATTTGCCAGTTTGAAATAACAAGGCCTACATTGTTGAATGAGAGTAATAATTTATTCACAGCAGACTTTCATAATATTCACCAGATTTTTCCTCAGGCGACCAACCAAGGTAGTTCAGGTGTGGAGGAGGAAGGAGGCCTCAGGCTATTCTTAGATCAGGCAAGAGGCAAGATGGCTACACACTGCTTAATTTGCTAGCTCGGTGGACTCACTTTCCTCTCAGGGTATGAAAAACTAAATCAAATGTGCAATGAAAAACTCCAAACAGTGCATTTTACTGCATTGGTAATTCTTAAAGGTGCAATACGTTTAATTACCATTCTTTTTCTGATTGAGGCTTCGGGTCGGATCGTCAGATCAGGTAGAATACGTGATTTGTGTAACACGTTACATTTTGAGGTCCCACACTGTTTTATTTTCAAATGTTGTTAATATAACTGACATGAGACATTTTTGGGAGGTATAGTGGTTGCCTAGCTTTGTCAGATGGAAAACTGAAACAAATTGTTATATTTCCTTGTGATGTCCTGATCAAGTTTTGGACCCAGATACCAATATATCGCTAATATTTACCTCAATAGTGTAGTCAAAAATATTAGAATAAGGTGGGCCTGTGGCATATGAAGTGTGCAATAACCAAAGCAGAAAGTGATCACTAGATCAACCCGAACAGTTTTTTCCCTTTATTTTGAGGGTTAGGGTTATCTCATTAAAACATAATTGGCCTACTGCCATGTCTATAGATTGCATCAACAGCAGAGTAAAAGTTTTGTTCACTGTTGCCTAGCAACATGTGATTTAGTTTAAATAAATTAATAAATAAATTAAACAAACTGTTGTAGCAATGTCAGACCTTGAGCTTGGGCAACTTCAGTTGCCTTCTGAATAAACATCCTCCTGTCATCTGATGCTGATAGATACATAATGGTTTCAGGGGCATTCTGTCCAGGGGCTGTTTGGTTAAGACAACTTTATTATTTTGGTTCACTCTCAACGCTATTAGGGGAATAACTAAAAAAATACTACAAGAAAAAGAGTTAAACTTTCTGACTGGTGTAGCTCCATTTCAAATGCTGTTACTAATAGGGACGATTTCTGTAATTCTTCAGTTTCACCTGGAATCCTGTCAGGACTTCTTATCAATGTGCTAAAGTTCTTATAAAACGGAGGGAAAGGCCATCCAAAGTTAAAAATATCAGTAATTGTCATTCAGACTCTCTACATTTGAATGGTTTCATTAACTTGATGAAACTGAGTGAACATCTGATTTCTAGTGACAGGGCTGTTTGACAACAGAACGTGGTTTCACTTTGCCTCAAACAAAAGCTGTGTTTGCATGTGAATACAGGCTTGTGGCACTGCAGGCTAAGCTGCACTGTTGCAGGGGTTTTGATGTGGATACAAGCCAGATGAAATAAACTCTGTCGCTGAGAACACAAACTATTGTCATCGTCTATTGTTGTTATCTCCACGGACACTACTGTTTGTCTGCCTGTCTGTCATCCTTTAGCCAATCCTCCACTCTGTTGCTCTTTTTCATCTCTCCCTGTGTGTCTGTTTGGTGCTTTTTTGTGATGTCAGAGCTCGCCATGCCTCCTAGTGTGCAGTTTGATTCTGAGACGGAAAATGATGCAAGTGAAAGCAAGTAAATAAACCGGTTATATACATTATCTGCTCTGTATTTCACTTCCCTCTCTGTCCCTTCTCTGTTTTGATTACATGCACGCTGGAACAAGGCATGCTGAGACACAAAGCGTATGCCTCAGCTTTCCACATAGCAAAGTAAAATGAGAAGAGGAGGAGGAGGAGGAGGTGGTGGGAGAGTGTGAAAGATAGAGAGGCTCTTAGGTGAATTGTTTTGTTGGATTAATGTTGAGGATAAATAAAGAGAAATCTGAGGTGTCGGTGAGCTGTGATGAGCTCCATCACTCCGCCGACTTAATGAAATCACCCGGCTCTTCATATTTCATTCAGCTACACAATCTGATTAAGACCTCCCCCAAACGTGGACATATGGACATATACACACAGGTATATGTGCAGGCAGGCACAACTGTATTGATGCATACACACACATTCAAACATCAAATATAGAGACATATGGCCTGGAAGAAGGAATGAAGGGGAGGGAGGAAGAGGGGGGGCTTGGAGGAGAAGAACTGAGCGATGGGCTGGTCTCCCAGGAAAACACATAGCACCTATCACGCAAACAGCCTTTATGCCAGCCCTTCTTTGTGTTGTGTGTGCCATGCCTTCACGATGTTACAAGTGTGCTGAGAGCGATCACATTTCAACAATATTCTTACTTTTCTTAAAGAAAAGTGCTGTGACAAATTTCAGTTTGAGTGCTCTTATTAGTTTCCAGTCAAGCAGAAAATAAGCCATTACTTTTATTTTACTATATCACATCCGTCTCTCAGATTTATTTTCATCACTCAACTTCAAGAAAAGGGAGAACATTGTCTTTTGGTTATCAACTGAGTTTTGTAGGTGCCCACTTCTAATGACAGGAAAATAACAACGAAGGCTAAGGGCTCTGTCTTATGCCCAGCACAAGGCAGTGCACAGCGCAGCCCACATGTAGTTGCTAGTTTCCAGCCAACGCCGTTGTCATTTTCACACCTAGTGACCACAATGTCTGTGAACAGTCATGGGCGTGTAGGTCTTAAAATTAGGTATGGTTCAAAAATTGCTTTATTGAGGCAGCAGAAAGTATTTTTCCTGCTATTTAAAGAGCGCATTATTCGGATGGTGACATGTGCCTCTCCAGGCCGGCTCACAATGTGCATACACTCTGCTTTAATAATTACGGAGGCTGCTTGCAGTCGTTTTAAGCGTGTCCATGCATGCAACGATATCACTGCAGCAAATATCAGCATACATTTAAGCAGCAAAATTAAAAGCTGTAGTTATAAACTTGACAGGACAGAGGAAACTGATGTCATCTTCTGGAATATATATTATTTACTTCCGATGGAGTCCAGGGTGATAAAGAGGGGGGCTGCTTATTTGAAACAATCTAAAATGAACAAATCTGAATCCCATCCCGTATCCCATCCCCATTTTCAGTAATAATAATGAAAATCTGACTTTTTTTCTCACCTAGCCTGTTCGATCCACGGTGCCCGCCCCAGCAGAGCTCCTCCTCGCCCTCAGTTAAATATCGGCGAATTTGCTCATATCCATTCAAATAGAGTTTTTGATGGCGCAGATGATTGAGAAATGGTGGAGGCAGGGGGTCAACCAGCCTTGACCACATAATAGGACAATAGCATTACACATTTTTTTATTATTTTGTTTTTTTTACCATAAAACCATTGGGAAAAAAAATGATTAGAATTCTACTTAAAGGGATAGTTCGTGTTTTTTGAAGTGGGGTCATATAAAGTACATATCTATAGTCGATCTGTTTCCTACCGTTATCACCGATCAGCGTAGCCTCAGTTTGGAGGAATAGAGAGCTGCTCCAGCCAGACGCTCAGCTTTGTACTGCAGTGAATGGAGTCCAGATGCAAAGCGAATTTTAACCACCTAAAACAAGGCTCACCTAAAAAAAATCTATAACAGTTCAAGTGTACGTTGTATAGTGAAAATTCACACCGCTTTACATCGCCGTCAGACCGCCCTTTCTTTTGGCATTACCTTTTCTCAACCTCCGTATCCCTACGCAGTTGCTAATGCGTAGGGATACAGAGGTTCTACGGTCTGTGTCTATGTCTGAAATTGTTAAGTTTCGTTTTTATCGAAAGTAAACCTCTCGCCCAGCAACTGGGCCTTGCGCTGTATTTCGCCGCTCGCAGATCACCTGTTGCCCAGTTGCGCTAATGCGTAGGGATACGGAGGTTCTAAGTTGAGAAAATGTAGTGTAAAAAGAAAGGGCGGTCTGACGGCGAAGTAAAGTGGTGTGAATTTTCCCTATACAACGTAAACTTGAACTGTTATAGATTTTTTTAGGTGAGCCTTGTTTTAGGTGGTTAAAATTCGCTTTACTTCTGGACCCCGTTCACTGCAGCACAAAGCTGAGCGTCTGGCTGGAGCGGCTCTCTGCTTCTCCAAACTGAGGCTGCGCTGATCGGTGATTACGGTAGGAAACAGACCGACTATAGATATGTACTTCATATGACCCACTTCCAAAAAACACAAACTATCCCTTTAAGTTAAGACAGCCTTTGACTTTTCCTAACAATCTTCATTTTCTCAATAGTTTCTAAGCTACAGTACAAAGAGGATAGAACGATTATCGTGAATAACAGTCCATGTTGTCTGTGTGTATTTATTGTTTCTTCCATGTCTTATACCCAAATACGGAACATGTTTTGTTGTTCATCAAATATTCAGATTTTCACCTCTATTGATGCTAAAATGTTTGGCTAAATAGACAGTTCATTTTGAGCTAGATCATTAATTTGTCATTTGATTTTAATAACACTTTCAGTTATTGTCAGTTATTAGCTGCTGAAAAATTGTATTGGCCTTTGTGTGCTTACCTGGGTTGTGGCTTAACTCTACCACCAGTTATTACATCTTGTCACAATTTATGAGCCCTACACATCTTGTTAAACTCTGACTATAGCACAGCAACCGGTTGGCCCATGTGTTGTTTGTACTGCTACTGAAGAGGAATAAATTACATTTATATGCAGAATGTTTTTTCTGTGGCCGTCTATCAAAAGATTTTCCTTTCCTACATTGAAAGAGCCAGGAAGCAGGAGGGGGAATGAGAGGGAGTAAGGGAGACAAAGTGAAAGTGAAAGAAAGAGAGTTCCCAGGAAAGAACCTGCCGCTCATCAGACATAAAACTGTAAAACACACACAACATGATTGAGATATTAACCAGCAGGCTCCTGCTACTCGCTCTTTTTTGTGCCACACAAAGTGAAATTAAAATAGTCATTACTGCCCACTGTACACTACACTGTACCTGCAACAGTACTGTTCCAATTTTGTGGCAAAAACATAGTATTTGGAAGTCACTGGTTCACAGTATTGATACATGGATGCAAGTACGGGCATGCCCATTCTGTGCAGATATTGCTTGAAGGTGGCAGCTTTTCCAAAACATTATCAGTGGTGAACATCTTACACCTCTCCACATCATTAAACTATTCAAAGTGAGAAGTGCCATGTGTATTTGAAGGCCGCAACCAGCATAAAATCCTCGTTAGTTATGTTCAGAAACTGCAGGTGGCATGCTCATGATTTGTCTGACATTTCATGGCTTCATACGATGGGATGAAACAGGTGTGAAAGGTGCTTGTAAAACAGGTATTCTTAATTTTTATTTGTTACCTCCTGTTTCAGGTATAGATTTTGTCAACAGCATCTCAATTAGAGGGTGACTCTTTATGCCCTTTCAGCTCCACTCACTGATTTAGACTGAAAGGACAGGAAAATTTCAAATTAACACGTGCATAATGCAGCTCTTGGATAGAGACAAGTGTTTTCCTGGTGATATTGTTAATTTGTGAGTGTTGGCTCGGCCGGCCAAAAACTCATTACCTGTTTTCAAGTTTAATCCATCCAGTCCAGTCTAGCTGCACTGCAGATTCCACAGGGCCATTAAAACAACAATAAAACTCATCAAAGAATGGGAGAGGGGAGAGATGGGAAAGAGGGGGGTGAGGTGGGGGTGGGGGTGGCGAGCAGATCATAGTGGATAGAACAAAGTTGTTGAGATTTGAGAGTTTCTTTCGATGATTTAGACTAAACATGAAACGAACAGTGAAATTACCCCAAACATCAGTCCCGGCGGCTCTTGCGGTTAGAAAAAAGCTGAGCAGATATTGACAGCTACCAACTTCAGAACTAGCTCTGCAGACTCGAGATGAAGAGGCGGCAGACTGACTGTCCTATTTAAGTCTACAGTTAGCTGAAATTCATGAGATGCTGAGAGACAGAAAAAGACTTCTCATAATCCATTCCTGACTGAATGACAAAACTCCCATTGAAAGCATTCCCCAAGACTTCATTCATATCCACTATTTAGTCGGGTTAAGAGCCAGAGAGCGGTAAGAGCAAAGGAGGGGGACTTGCCATTCACATAAACAGCAGATGGTGCAGCCCTTGATTTTACTCTCAAGGAATGTGTCAGTAGCCCAGACTTGCTATTGTCAAACAAGAATAGAGCCCCACAGCCAATCTTGCAGAACATATCTTGCCACAAAACATACAACCCCCTTGTCCAGCAGCAGCCTGCGACCACCAGGACAATCAAGAGATGGTCCAAACACATAAGACCCTGAAGGGCTATTGTGAGGCACAAATTAGGAGGCGCTTACTTAACCATAAGATGAGGACATCAAGGAGTTAACACTGCATCACAGGATACAGAAGTTTCCTTGTGGACAATGTTGTTTCTACATACACTGTTTCCCCATCGATAAGTCCTCAGTCACCAAGGCACTTCTGTATAGGGAAAGGTAACAGGGAGGCACTCAAACCTAGAGAGAGCTAAGGGCAAAGTCTGAAAGGAACCTATGGGACACTGATAGGAGGAAGATGGAGGCCAGACTGCAGAGAGAGGAGAGGCATGAGGCATGAGAAGCGTGACTAGCTATAACCAACTAAAGGCTAATTTAGACAGAATCAGAATCCTTCATTAGGGCTGGGTAGAGTGTTAAGGCTGCAGCAGAGCAGACTGCAAGGGCCGCTGGAAAAAAACTTTATCTGTCGATGACAATCACTGTAGGACAACCTTGCGGCCACAGTGCCTGATTTGGTCTGAATAAGGGTGGAAATCAATCAACCAGCCTACCTTCCTGCCCATCTGCTCATCTTTTGTGCAAGGCAAGGTATCTTGAAAACAGATGGACAGATTGTACGTCATGGACTGGAGATATTCGCTCTCATTTGAGGAAAAACCTTTGGATTTTGGTGGAAGTGTCCTTGTTGTGTCCTAACTTTATAGGCAAAGTGCAATGAAATCTGCTCAGTACATTCAAGCTTGTAGATGAACAATCTTGAAACCTTATATTGGTACTGAGGTTATGTTTATCGCAACACTACAGGTAAACAATCACGTTGTTCCTCTATCCAATACTTTATCCAATATTACAGGGTGTAATTAAGTTTACGTCCTCTAGGGGCCACTAGCTAATCTTTAGATTTTTAGTCTTGTTTATTTATTAATATTGATATCCTATTATGAACTGTAATGCATTTGTGGGTATCAGTCAATTCCATTTCATTGCTTTTTGCAGAGTGGGGCTGAATTAGAATTGGGGAGAGACAGATGGGAGAGGCAGGGGGGGATGAGTGAGGCTGATGGGGGAGTACAGCTCCATTAAGACAACAGTTAAAGTAGTGGTGACTACAGAGCAGAGAGGAGACAGCTCTGACCAAGAATTATTAGTCAGCAGCACACTACTCAGCACTGAGGACAGGGCCAGGGTCTCTTCGTACTACGCTCCAGTACACGTGACAGCGTGCTCCATCCCTGTGCCAGCACACCACTGTAGTTGTTATTGGCAATCACATCTCTACCTGTGGCGCTGGCGTCTTTCCAGCTCTGATGATGATGACTTGTTTCAACTGCGGTGAGAAAGATTCTACCTGCAGTGACGACACCTCTGCCGAGGATGGAAAGGAAACAAACTGTGAGAATTGCATTTCCACCTGTTTAGATTCCTAAACATGTGTGCATGTCGAGCTCGCATTACAGGGCATTCTCCCTGTCCTCTTACATGGATCACATGTTAACAGCATGTTAAAATCATAACCTAGCAACTTTTCCTCACTTCCCTCCTCATATCACTCTTTCCTTCTTTATATTCTGTTAGGGCTCAAACACAGTAGGCCATCAGCTCTTAATGACAAATGACAAAACCTACCGCTGTGCGCTTCAGCTACTGCTATATTGTTCTAATACTGTAATGAGACTGAAAGAGCAGTGTGTGTGTGTTTGTGTGTGTGTGTGTGTGTGTGTGTGCGCATGTGTGCGTGTGAGTGTGTTGTGTTATTGTTGTCTAATGGTTAGACTTAAGGGCTCAGATGAAGATTCAATTACTGCGGCCTGTTGTTGTTCATAGCCCATGGCCACGCACACACACAATCAGGTGCACACACCCTCAGACAAAAGCATGGATCTATACACTGTCACAAGATTGCCCCCACACACACACTTCATATAATGCTCATAGTTCATTGACTCAATGAAATTTGAATGCCCTCAACACGCAGATAAACAAACGCGCACGCACACACTCACAACACACTCGACAACAAAGTCATTTGAGAACCCTGAAGGAGCAATATCCAAATCTGCCAAAGAGAAAAGAATGATAATTCTATTGAGAGTCAATCTTGGGGCGTTTTGTGATTATGGTTATTTATTTGGAGCCGCGCGGTACAGTCAGCATCAGAATGAACGCAAATATCGATCTCTTTTAGGATATGAAAACACCTGCAGGCCTCAAATCATTTCTCGTCTTTCTCTCTCCACAACACTCATTCATTGGCTCTAACTCAACTCCTCTCACCCTCCTCCTGCAGCTCCACTTTAGTTTCATTTGCTTTTTACTGCCTTCTCATCTTCTTTCGAGACGGGTCATCTAGGGAAAAAAGTTTGCCACTTGTGTTTTTGGACAGTTGTTTGCATGGATCACTTTTGGAACTTGTTCTCACCAGAAAACAGTGACCAAAACAAATATCAATAAGTCAAGAGGGTGCACTGTGAATTTTTTCCTTTGTGAACACAGCAGCAGAGAGGGCTATGGACGGACGTTGTGAGAGGTCTGAGGTCAGTCCATCAGTCCACCACACACATAGTCTCCAGAAGATGGTTCCCATATTGGTTGTCACCCTTAAATCTTTTATCAACATTGTTTTTTTGAAAAAAGCAGGTGTCTGGTAACACAAATTTCATGGTTACAAGTAGGGCTGTCAGTTTAACGCGTTAATTAGATTAATTAATTACACTGCAAATTAACGCGTTATAATAATTCTGAGATTCTGAGTGGCAATTTAATGCGCGAGCATTTTAAATTTGGCCCATTGAATGACCCGTAGGCTACTTGGCAGTGGCATGTCACTTCCCACCTGCGTCGCCAGTAGGGCTGTAACTAATCGAAGCTGAAATGGCGACACTCAGATCCATGAACCTGTCTCGCTCTGTGAGAAGGCAGAATCGTAACACAACTTCCAGTCCAGATCAGCCCTATGAGCTGTAACCACATTAACACCGCAGCGGTCGTTCGCCAATTCTCCACCTTTGTTCGTTCACACAGACTGAAGCATTGCTGTAAAGACGAACCGCTGCGTAATTTACACAGAAAGCGCCGCTGCGGCTCCTAAAGAGACGTGACGGTACACGTCATGATGATGACGTGTGTGTGTTTTCAAGGGGTTTCCCCGGTGTCTCCCCTGTCACTCAAAACCGACGGAGACTGTCTTCCGGGGTAAAGTTCACTGAAGTCTCGGTCCGGAGGGCTGACCGTCGCTGAGATTTTTTTTCATCAGAAACACTTGGTGAGGTAAAGTGTTTTTGCATGGCAGAAATGTGACGAGGAGTCTGTAGGACGGGCGGGAGGAAGGACGCTTCTCCACTTACAGCTGTGGTATTTTTAACTTGTTCCCAAAGACAGTTACAGTTACTATGCTACCTTAGTTTGGTTCTGTAACGTTGTTTTGTGGGACATTTCTCTGTATTAAGTTGAGTGAGGGATCTGTGCAGTTAACAGACCATCAGCCCGAGTCGCGAGTCAAAGCAGGATGACAACAGACATGGACGCGACTCAGGGGAGCGAGGCGAGCACATCGTTGCTCGGGCCCTTGAACGGCAAGTTCTTCTCTTCTTAGTGTATTCAATTGATAAGTCATGCAATACACTTTTGTAATGTCCTAGAATTCGAATTCTGTATTTGGGTACCTTTAGCAGATATGAGATTAAAATGCGATTAATTAGATTAATTAATTACAAATCCTGTAATTAATTAGATTAATTTTTTTAATCGCCTGACAGCACTAGTTACAAGTAACATATTTGAATTTTTTGAATAAAGACATAATAATGTATTGAAAAGTCACCACAACATGATTCAATAATAACAATTATCTACTATTTTTTAATGAGCAGTTAACAAATAGCTGCTGTTTTCTCGAAATGGAAACTTCCAACTGTTTTTCCGTCAGTATGCCACGAAAGTGAAATGCATTTGTGCAATGTAATGTTATGTAAAAAATGTACTTCAGTTTGTTGAAGAGGTTGTGCCAAAAGTAGTTTGTAATTAAGCTGCAAACACTTAAATTAAAAAGCCATGATCAGCAGAAGTTTAACGGAAACCAGGTCGAAGTTTCCTGGAAATGGATTCAAAGAAATTAGCAGCTCTTTCTTTAACTGCTTGTTGTAAAATAGCAGCATATTATTATCAAATCATGTTGGGGGAATGTTCTATGTTTTTTAAGGTAATTATCGGGGTCATTTGTGGGTCAGTTTAAAGTGATTTTAAAATATGCTGCTTGGTAAGTACCTCCTACTTACCTTGAAATCTCCAGAACTGTAGGATGAAGTGTTACCCTGCATCGCATCACACATGTCTGTACATAGTACTGAATTTGTTAGATATGTACTTCTGTTACACAATGTTAACAAACCACAAAAGTATCAGATGTGCGCTGGAGATCAGACTGGAGACACTATAGATGAATAAGTTTGTTAAGATAGAGAGAAGATCATCCTTTGTTCTTTGGTTCGATGATATAGTATATGGAAAACAAATGTTCATTAAATTTCAATGGATTCTAATGAATCCATGTCCCAGAAGATGTACAGTACTGATTGTTCATTTCCATATAAGACATTTCCATATAACATTAGATTCAAAGCTTTACTTATTTATAAGTTAAAACAAATATGACTCAAATGAGGACCTGCAACGAAACAAACCGTTGTCCTGTTCAGTCTTCAGTTACTGTCTAACCTGTCTTGTCCAGTCATGTCCAGCCTATTCAACAGACAGTTCAGCCATGTCTGATCTCGTTGAGTTCAAAACAAGAAGAAAGAAAGAAATTCAGAGAGACGTGCGCAAAAGAAAAGCAGTGGATACATGGATCAATAAAGCAATCACAATAAAGTGAGAGCAATAAGGAGAAGCCAAACTGACAAAGAGGACAGGGTGGTGGTGTGAGGAGGTGGAGGAAGATGTCTGATGAACAAAAGTGTACACATAAGTTCAGGAGTCAAGCAGACGATACAGAGTGGATGTGAGTGATAAAATAAAAGCGATCATCAGCATGGAAAGAGGTATTTATCAATTATTTACAGGTTGGAGGGATTTACAGTATATGCCAGCTGACTTAGCTAAGGACCCACTTCCTCTCCATCTCATTATTTACTCATCCCATCTTCCACTCTGTTTGACCCCCACCTCTTTACACACACACCACAAACACACACACAGTACATCTACGTAAATAACATCGCTTTCATCTTTTTATGTTCTCTTTATGCCTCTCCCAATAATTTTAGCCCGTCGCCACTTCATCTCTTACTCATCTTTCAGCAATCTGTCTGTCCCAGTTTTCTACGCTAATCTCTTGCCTTCCTCCTGTCTTTCTTCGCTATCTGTCACCCTCCACACTTTCATTTTACTTGTCCTCCTTTCTTTTCATTCATTCCTTATCTGTCTCTTTGATAGATTTTTGCACTGGCCATGTTTCTTACAGGACATTTTCACTTAAATCTGAATTTTGGCTTGTTTCCTGCATCTCTTGCTTTCCAGTAGTTGCTTTACGATTGGCAGTTTCAGTCAGTCCAGCTGTAGGTGGATTGCCATGAAATTTGGTTCAGACAGTTATGGTCCCCATCGGATGAATCCCGTAAATTTCCTGGGTTTTCCTGTAGTAGCAGCACGTGGATGAGATTTCATTTTGAGGTAATATGTTGACAGCTCACATCAGATGAATTGCAAACAAACCAGGTGGCGGTATTCATGGTCTCCAGAGGATGTATACATGACTGTTGATCATAATTGATAATGACATGTGAGTTGACCGGGCATCCATTGAATAGATTGCCCTGAAATTCGGTTCTTGAATTCATGCTCCACACATGATAAATTGTGGACCTTTGGCTGCCTCCAACTTTGCATCATCACAATGTAATTGCTAGCATGTTAGTATCCTGGCACTAGTAGGGGTGTGACGATATGCTCAGCTTACAAGACGATTCATGATATTGGGTTCACTAGACATGACGAGATTTTAACACCAACCTTAAGAAAAGTTTTATTTGAAAGTCTTCATCTTATTTTTTAAGTGCAAACCATAATCAAAGTATTACTCTCTCAATACTTACAGTGCAAACAGAAACTGACCAAATTTCTCTTCAAGAACAATATTAAGCGGAGAGCTGGCTACAACTACACCGCCCAGCCTAAGATCTGATAATGATCTTTTTCAAAAATATAAGCATGTCTACATTTTCTGGCAGCAGTTGAGACCTTTGGGCACTAACTATGTCTTCTGCAGTTGAAAAGACATCCTGACTTGGAAATGAGGTAGCAGGGATGCAAGGGTATGCCATCTTTCTAGAAGTTCGGGACCACTGTCATGTGGTTCGGGACCACCAAACATGACTGTTTGACAGGATGGTTTATTTTGGCCTAAATATGTGGAGGAGTCAGAGATTTTCTACCCCAGAAAATGACCTCGTATCAGTTGCAGTGAAAATACCAGTGTATTTCGTTATTGCAGTGGCTCTAGCACTTGACTGTAGAAGTTGAGATGCAAAGGCATTTGTCAGAGTTGTCTGGCCTTTCAGTGTTTTCTTTTAGTAGAAACGACTAGATATCATGTTAAGATGTGGAAACTATTTTGTGTTAAATTGCAAGAGAGTAATAACTCACACCAAATAACTCCCCCCGCTATTCGATAGCTGCAGCCCTAGTGACAAACAAACAGCACGCTCGTTTCAGCGCAGTCCCATTGTAGCGCGTTGCTGGAAGCATCAGCTTTTGCCTGCGCAGCAATTACCAAAAGGGAGCACACAGACGTTTGGATTTTACCCGCCTAGGCCTCAGTCTTTCACTCGCTGGACGAGCCAAGATTGCCCCATGTTTACCAAACACGTTCTCGTCTCTCATCTCTCTCATCAGTTACAATATTACCAGCCCTTTCCATTCCTTTTGGGAGCCATGGCTGAGACACGAGTGAGGAGCCCTAGTCAGTCATAAAGATTTGTTTTTACATGACTGAACACGTCTAGTGCCAACAAATCCCCAAATTTCATACAAGCTCCATATGTTGAAACCCAGCATAATTCACTGATACATTTCAAAATAGCAATTATTTGAAATGTTGTGAAATTTTGTGATTTGGGGGCACAATTTGCACCAAAACAAAACTGGGCAGTGCTTCTGTAAAATGGATGACTTGCATCGTAGCAAGCAAACAAAGAAAATAGAGTGGCAGAGTGTGTGTGCTCTAAGCCCCCTGCCACAATGATCCCTTCACACTGCCTCATGATATAAGACTGGGAGATAACACACCAGATGCTCTCCTGTGGGGAAAGACTGCCATGAGAAAGGAATGGCATCAAAGGAATCAGTGAAGTTTGGATTAAATAATGCATTCAGCATGTAACTTTAAATATCCCCAGTACGGTAGTTTAAATTCAGAGAAACTTCACTGTCCATCACAAAGTTAGTGTTTGATGTGACACATCTTACCAAACAGACTAGTAGATATAGAATAGAACACAAAAGAGGCATTACAATGTGGCAAGAGTGCATTATTGTGCTTTTTATAATGTTAGTAGAAGCTGGAATGATGGACTCTTTTTTTACACTGCCTGTTTTGGCTTTGCTTCTTTATATGCTTAATTAGTCCTGTTAATAACACATTTAAATTTGTCCATCTAGTTTAAATTATTTATCCATCTTGGTTATCTTTATTGTTGGTCACAGCCATCGAGCCAGATATGTCTCAGTGAGAAGGCAAGTGGGAGTTGTCAAAAGTCGGAGCATTTTTAAGATGTGACTGCTGCTACAGCTAAATACAGTTAAAAAACAACTTTTTTTCACAAATAGGCAGATCAGTGGCACAGGTGAGTGTGCCATGAGGAACCCTCAAAAGCTGGATGATTAAGTGATTGTTTTCAGAAGTTTTACCAAGTCTACCTATACATCCCAAGGTTTGTGGGTATGACCATTGTAATAGCAAGCATTTATTCCCAGCTACCACCCAAGTCCCAGCCTCAGATTACATTACTTTTTGTTTCTTATGTGCTTAGTGCCAATTTACAACGAAAGTCATCTCACGACACTTTCAAAATTGAGCAGGTCGATGATTAAAGGTAGCTGGTTCCCAGCTTCAGCCTCAGTTTCCCAGCTAACATCCAAGCCTCATTCTCATTTTCCCAGCTTCCAGTCTGCACCTCAGCCTTTTATTAAGATACAACACTTGAAATGACAATTTGAAATGGAGCCAGTTTTTTCTTTTGTATTGTGTCTGTAATTCTAAGTGCTGTATCATACCATGACCTGGATGACTGAGAACCTTCATCAACATTGTGACTATAAGGAACTTATGTCTGGTCTATATCTGATTGTCAGTCATGTTATGTAATAAAACCTTAATTTTCATCTTATGTCTTACACTGCCCTTAATTTCAATCCCTTTAGTTTTTTTCTTTCTTTTATCTTTTCTTCTTTATGGTAACATTCCTTGGGCTGAAATGGTACAAATACAGCAATGTAATGAATCAGAAGTACACTGTCCCTGCGAAGGATTATAATCATTTTACATAATGGGACACCAGTCGAGTTAATAATGTAACACCAAATTAAGTGTTATTTTCTGATCTTTGCCTGATAATTATAGTGTAACAAAAGGCAGCTTTTATCTAATGGGTCCTAATCTGCTGTTATCACATCACAGTGCACTTGAGTAAAAGCAATTGTGAAAACAGGAAATCTAAGACAGCCAGTGAGAGTACATGCAGCGGTAAGATGTAGGGATCCCAGTTACATCTGAGATGAAAAGACAACCCAGCATGAAGATTACAGTAGCCATTTCTTTTGTGTAACTCCAGGCTAATAGGGCTCAGCACTCCTAACACTTGGCAGAGCTTGTAAAAGCACAGCTTGTTGTGAAGGTTTTTCAGACAGCTTTGGAGAGGTTGGAAGGCATATTATTTCCCTTTTATCTTAGCCAGGCGAGCAATTTCCCGCTGCTTTCACTCTCTGTGCTAAGCTAGGCTAATCATCTCTCCATTAATGCATGTCGATAGGTCTTTTCTGTTTATGTGTGTATTTGGGGCCTGTGTGTGTACATTAAAAATAAGTACTGGTTGAAATAAAAGTAAATGAAATAAATAATAAAAACATACCTTGCCACTACTTAAGTACCTTCCTACCTACCTTAAAGGGATATTTCAGCATAAATTTAATCCATGGTCTAACACACCGTGACACAGAGTAAGACCCCCCCTCGAGAGATCAAGTTTTCCGACCGCTAGCTTATGTAGTTTTAGCAACCTCAGAAAAGACAGCACGATAACAATACACTGCAGTCTATGCCTCCAACCAAGAAACCGCCATCAAAAAGCCACTCATGGCCACAAATAATGCTCAGAACAGCATCAAACTTCAGCAACAGTACAAAAAAGGTCCCAACACATGCACATCCCAGTTCGAGGCATCAAACAACTGCTAGCTTTGCCGAATTTCTACTGAAAAGAGAACACAGCTCACCCCTCTCCTGCAGCAGCTTGCTCGTTGTGGGGAAGCCCTGACGAGTTGATTACCGAGTGCAGTAGAGTTCCGCAGCTCAAGGATGAAAATGTATGATTATTACTCCATGGAAATGCAATCAAAGTTCATTTGTGTCTTGCCTACCAGTTTATACAGTTATTATCGAGAGCTAACAGGGAAAAGAACAGAATTGAGCATTTCTAACTGCACTCAGTAATCGAGACGTCAGGGCTTCCCCACAACGAGCAAGCTGCTGCAGGAGAGTGGTGAGCTGTGTTCTCTTTTCAATAGAAATCCGGCAAAGCTAGCAGTTGTTTGATGCCTTGAACTATGTGCTGGGACCCTATTTGTAATGTTGCTGAAGTTTGGTGCTGTTCCGAGCATTATGTGTGGCTATGAGTGGGTTTTTGATGGCGGTTTCTTGGTTGGAGGCATAGACTGCAGTGTATTGTCATTGTGCAGTCTTTTCTGAGGTTGCTAAAACTGCATAAGCTAGCGGTCGGAAAACTTGATCTCGGGGGGGGGGGAATCTTACTCTGTCACGTGTGTTAGACCATGGATTAAATTTACGCCGGAATATCCCTTGAAGTAAACTTCTTACACCACTGCCAATGAAATACTTGCCAGCACTCACTAGACTCAAATAACTCTGAAGCTGTGGCTCATGAGGTAGCGTGGGTTAACCATTAATCACACAGTTGGTGGTTTAATCTCTCTGTCTACGTGTCAAAGTGCTCCTGAGCAAAAACACTGAACTGTACTCATGGCCCAATGATCAGAGCAGTTCAACCACCATTGGTGTGTGTGAATGGGTGAATCACAGGTGCAGGGCTTTTTCTGTTAAGGAAGATGCAGTCTGTTCATCATTGTTAGCGCCATAGAGAAAATGGTAGGCCAACAGTATTTCTGACCCTCACGTAGATGTTACCATGCAACTTGCTGCTGTTTCTTTTAGTCAATAAATTGTGGAATAAATCATCTGGATCGCTCCATTTTACATCTGCCTCATTTCCTCATTGGATTATTATGGAAGTTTGCCCCTTTTGGAAAGCATGCATCAGAAACATTACATCCTGCAAGAGTGGCTAAGAAGGTTTGTATTTTAAGGTTGCCACTACAGTCATTGCTAGAAAATCTTGTATGGACATTCATCTTTACCAGAGGATGAATCCTGATACCATTCAGCGGTGATGACTTTTCCTCTCGTGCCACCAGCAGATTGACATTTTTATTGAAATGTCTCGAAAACTATTGGATGGACTGACATGAGATTTAGTCCAAATATAAATGTTCCTCACTAGATGAAAAACTTGAATGTGTTAAATATTTTAGTTTACATCTCCAAAAAAAACTGGACTGTTAAACCTGCTGACACCATGTTGTCCCAGCATGATGTGACAGTGTTTCACAAAACTTGACAATCAAACCAGAGGGTGGAGCATGTCTCTGAAGGATGGAGTGGTGCTTCTTCTTGGTCAGGGTTGAGTCAGTTCTGTACAGGTGTCCGAATCCAGTATGTATTTGGAAGTACAAATGGAGCTACAGTGCCCACAGTGTGGTCTATACACCAACATTTGATCCATGATGAGCAAACACATTACTATTTCTCGGAAAAAGATAAAAAGCTAAGCTGTTTTAGGCTTTCATACATCGGCATCACAGAAATTAAAGTTGTGTCGCAGCTGCATTTTCTCTCTGAATTTGCTTCACTTGTTTTAGAGGGGGAAATAAAGAAAAAAAAAATTTGAGATTGAATACAAGTAGTTCAGTCAGAATTTTTTATTTTTTTTTTGCAGTGCAGCTTGGATGTCAGGCACGTAGCCAGTCAGTCAGCCAAATAGTGTTATTAAGTTTCCTGCAATGCTTCAGTTCTTCATAAAACCATAATCAAGGATCTGCTTTATGGATTCTCGTCAGGATGCGAAGCCATATCCATATTACAGTTACAATTCAGCTCATTAATTTTTGGGCATTATAATAGTTGCTGCTGGTGTGTGTGAGTGTGTGAAACAGACTGTCCTGTTTTCTTTCAGTGTACAGCTTTAGTTCTGTTCATTTATGATACTAGCTTTGTGTTGTTCGCTGTATCAATATGTAATTAGAAGCTAGGAGCCTCTGCAGTGTGCGTGTGTGTGTGTGTGTGTGTGTGTGTGTGTGTGTGTGTGTGTGTGTGTGTGTGTGTGTGTGTGCGTGTGTGTGTGTGTGTTTGTAATGCCATGAAGTTCCTTTATGTGCCATCATTATACTTATGAGGTACAGACAACAGCCCTACAGCCACTGGAGTGCGCAAACACACACATATCAGATGCACATACACATGCATGCACGCGCACGCAAGCACACACACACACACACATACGCACACACACGGACGGTTTGCTGTTTAATGGAGCTCTCCTCTTCTTTAATGAGCGTTGTAGTCGTTCTTCTCTCTGCTGTCCCCCTCATTACCCCTCTGCCTTCTCTCTCTCCTTCTTCCTCCACTCCTCTGCTCTTTTGTACCTGCACCTCCCCTCTTTCTTCTCTTCTTCCTCCACTTCTTTATCCCATGTTATCTTCTTCCCTTCTCTTTCATACTGTTCTCTTCAGTCTTTCATGAGCGCCCTACTCTTGCAGCGTTTTTTCTTTCTTCCTTTCCTGTCTAATTCTTCTCTTTCCATGTTCTTTGGCCTCCTCCTCTTATTTCATCCGTATCTTCCCTCCTTTTGTTCTCCACTTTCTTAATGGCACAAATGGCGCAATGTCATGATAACATCTTGTCTAAAACATTAGTGCTTACTCAGTCATGGGCATCTCTTTGAGGAACTTTTTCTCATGTTCTTATTGAGCCATCGCTCTCACTCTCTGATGACGACTTCAGTGTGATAAACTGTAGATGACATTTAGCTTGCGGTAGTTTATCTCATGTATCTTTGGAAGTGCTAATTGACTGGAGCACACTGATTAATGTACAAGCCTTCAATATGACCACACATTCACATTCCAACAGCTACTCTGCTTCGTCATCAGCATAATACACATATTTAGTCCACTGACAGCATGATTATGACTTGATTGGATAATAAATACAACAGGTAGGTGATCTCATTAGACAGCAAAGTCAGCAAATGTCTAGCCACCCACACTGTAGGAAAAAACAGTGGAAAAGCATTTTACTGACTCAGTTATGACAACAGTGTATCACACAAGCAGCAACCTTCGGGGCTGAAAAAATTAAGGCAATGCAGAAGTACCATTACCTGCAGTTTCTCGAATGGCCACTTGAGAATGGCTCCAAAAGAGAGTCAGCCCCCATAAACGCCCTGGTAAAATGTCCAACATTACAGAAGAAATAAACAAGTGGAAAGTCAGTCAGCAACGGAGTCAGGTACTGCCAAGATGGCGACAGCCGGTACCGCCCACTTTGAGCTTCATTCTGGTTCCTCAGGAACCAGTGAGTGGGGTGTCCCAGTTGCTCAGTTGGTAGCTATTTTTACAGCAATGGTATTAAATCACTAAAACAAAGTCAGTCAGAACAAGAGACACAAACATTCAGTTACGGTAATCAGACAGTTTGTAAAAAAAACACACAAAAAACCATCAGCTTGACCATATCATCTCCATCTCTTTATTTGGAGATTGAACACACCTGAAGTGTCGCTAATAATCCCTAAGTGTACAGAAGAACTGTTAGTGAGCTCATATTTCTTGCCCCAGGTCAAGCATCTAATGTTGACTTTGGGGGTGACAACTACATGAAAGATCCTCTTCGGGCACCCCAAGTAGTGCTGTACCTCCGCTAACACACAATCTCCCAGCTACAGAACACTACATTGCTTTCAAGTTTCTTTCATTGACTCAAATCCAAAGAGCTGCAAACACTGCTTCATGTTACTGTAGTTCCTCATTAGAACATTTTGTGCAAATGTAAATGGTTAAAATGTACTTCAATTTATTTAATGTTCAAATTTGAGAAGAACCTAGATGGGACCAATGGGATTTACTCTTATGTCCTTGCGCCATCTGATTTCTTAATTGGGATGTTGTTGTTTCCCAGATCTCTTAGAGTAGTTCAACAAAATGTTATCATAACTAAACAACTTGTGTCATTTTTTACTGGCATCAAAAGCCGAACAATCATGTTGTGAATTTGCCTCGATTATACATTCCACCATTTGCTTTGGGATGTCTCCAGATCAAGGTTGAAGCACCGGGGAGATCCCGCATTTGTAGTTGCAGTCCCAAACTCTGGAATGAGTTGCTTCTACATGTTAGGCTGGCCTCTACACTGCATGTTTATAAATCATGTCTTAAAACTCAGTTTTATTCCTTGACTTTTGATTCTGTTCGTGGGTTGCCTTTCTTGTTCATATGGTCTTTGTGTTTTATTGTGTTGTTTTTCTTTGCTATTTCTGACTGTTCAGCACTTTGGCCACCTTTTGCTGTTTTTAAATGTGCTTTATAAATAAATTGAATTGGATTGGATTGAATAAAATGACATATATAATAACTAAACCTAAACCTAAACACATACTGTTTATGATTATGATAAACTGTCTTGTAATGTAATGTAATGTAACACATGCAATGATCATCTATATCAGATAAATTGAAGTCCTGAGCCCCCATTCTCTAGGTCTGCGCCTCCTTAAGTATATTAAGAAATGTTCAGATGAATCATTCGGTGTATTATCAAGTGAGGAGAACTCCTCTGTGGTTTCTGTGAGGTGAGGGACGACATGTCTAGTTTGGGCTATTATGTTCACAGCAGTGGATGCAGTGAAAGCTCTCTGAATCGATACCAAACACAAAGAGTACAGTTATCTGTACACCGGTTACACTCATGTTCCATACTTGGAATTTTTGTGTGCTGTTTAATGTTGCAACGCATCCCATGGCGTTGCACCTGCATCTGTCCATCTTTACCTGACAAACGTAGCTGCAGGGTACCAAGCAAAAGCTTGCCAAATTGTGTACACTTGACACAGGTACAATTAGGATGTGTGTATCACTGAGCGATTTTGAGATATAGCACATCTTGTTTGTGGCTTTGCTGCCAACATTTCACAGAAAAAATGCTCTAATAACTGACCTGAGTTTGACAGAATTGTAAAAATGTTGTATTTATTCAGACAAACTCAAAATAAACCCTCTTACATTAAGGCATGCAGTTTTAGTACACACTGTTCACAGAACATTCCCTGCTCATCTGAAACCTGAAATCCAGAAGCCAATTCTGTTGTCTTACTCTCTGTGTGTCACACAAAAAATACTCTTCTAATGTGCTTGTAACATGGGATGAGGGGGACAGTGTAAAATAAGCCCATTTAACCAGCACAGAGATTTTCTGAAGAATTGGATTAAGTGGTCGGGTCTATTCTCCTATAGACCTAATTGTGGATCAATATCATCTAACCAAAGTCAAGTTTATCGTGTCACAGCGAAACTGTTTGACATATCAAAAGCCCAACCCACCTGCCAAACAGATGATTGATACTGGATAATGTTGTGAAATCCCAGTTTTGTTTCATTATTTAGTGTATCATTTCTAATTTGTTATCCTAAAACATCAGCACATTCCCAGTAAAAACTCAAGTAGTATTAAAAGCAGGGTTGGTTTGAAACAAACTAGTTTGAATAAAATGAAGAGAAACGGAAACATACCACTCACAATCCCCACACAAAGCTCCGGAGGATCTTTAACAAGTGATTATACCATTTTCCAGAGAGGTGATTTTCAGAGGTTGGTCTATTTTTATATGTTGATCTGTTATCTTGAACATAATCTTCTCCAGAGCAGGTCAGGTGAGCAGCATAAGACACCATAGTAACGTACCCCGTTAAGAAGTCAATCACTGTTAGGGTCCCACTGGATTAACCCAGGTCTAACCCTGAGGTTACTTCGCTAACCACAAATCTGGCTTTGTTATACAGACCCCTGGATGTCTAAATCTATCTATTTAAAAACCGAAGCTAAATAGCAACAAAACAGAGCTCATGGCTGTGTCCCAAGTTGCTCCTCAGGAAGGCTGGAGATCTTTTTCCCTGAAGTGGATGGCTGCTACATCTGCCCATCCTCATCCTGGACTCCATCCTCTCATTCTAGTCACACATCAAATTCCATCAGTAGTCAAAAGATAGACCACCATAACCAATCAAAAACCTCTCTAGAAATCAGCTGTTAATGTCAGATTCTGTGGCAGGGACCTTCTTCCATGCCTTCATTATATGCTGTCTGACAATTACTATCAGGTCTTGTCCAGGATACCTAGCACAGCCCTGGACAGGTTCTACCATGTGCAGAACTCAGCTACCAGGGTTCTCATCCGCACTGAGCCCAGTCAGCACATCACCCCGACTCTCATTCACCTTTACTGGCTTCCTCAAAACCTGTACAATTATCTTCCTGTCCTACAAACCCCTCCATGCCCTTGTACCTATCTGACCTCCTCCACCCCTATATTCCACCACCCCTATACCACAGAAGTATTCGGACATAGGTCTGCTCCCCATCATACACCAGCCTGCAAACTTTGGTGCAAAACCTTCAGTGTTGCAGCCCCCGCACTTTAGAAGTTTCAGAAGATATCTGCAGAGCTGCATCCACCATGACATTGAAATTTCCCAAAACAAACCCTGAAAACCTGCCAGTCCACCAAGGCTTTTTGGTTTTGGTCTATTATACCTGGCAGACTTTGCTCCTATTATGTTTATGTTATTGTATTATTTGCTTTGTCTGCATTCATATGTGTAACACTGCAAGTTATTATTATTATTGTTATTATTATGATTATTATTAGTAATTATTATTATTAGTCACCTTAGAGCTGCGTGAAGTGGGTCTGCTTGTTGGATTGTCAGTTTCAGAGGTTATGGAAATTGCTGTCCACAGGCCCTCCAGTTTTGATGGCTTTAGCCTTCCAGTGATTTAATGAAGTTGTACTTTTTGGGTCATTCACTCCCCTTACATGTCATAATTTGTCATACATGTCTTGTCTATGACTTTTCCCTGCCAGTTTTCTGTGTTCACCTATGTTTCATTAGTGAATTAGTCCCTGTTATTATTAAAGCTCAGCTTTTGTTTTTCAACCTGTCCTTTTTTATTAATCATTAATTAATTAATTAGTCTAACCTGACCAATCATGGACTCAGCAGCTGCAATTTGTGGACCTAATTGAGAGCCTGCTACATATAACAGACCTTTGGAAGTATGCTTCTTATGTTTAACACAGGGGGGCAGCTTTGTGTGGTACATAAAAAAGTGTCCTCAAGGTCTTTGTTAAGAAGCTCCATTCCTGGGTGGATCATGGATTTTATTGATAACTCAGTCTTTCAGTCAACTAACAGCAGCATGTTAGCATCCAGCTTGTAGCTCCCATACAGCTAACCTCCTGCCAGCTCCAGAGTTGGCTAGCCTCCTATCTCCTCCAGCTCCTGAGTCAGCTAGCCACCTGCCAGCCAACATCCAGCCAGTCTGCCATTCTTCAATGATCGAGCCAGCCGTGTCGTGCTTAACCACCGCCTAGCTCTTCATCCTCACCACTGCCCAGTTTCTCATTCTCACTGCTGCTCTGCTTTGTGGAAGTCCCCCTGCCCAGCCACCCCATGTTGGGTGTCCCAGCTGATGCCCTCACTCATCCTGTGTGACAGGTCCTAGCCCCTCATGTTCCTGATATGTCCTGTCTGCTCCTGTGCCGAAGATGCAGGCCGACATCTCCTCTGTTCAATGGTTGGCCATGCCCCTTCCATTCCTGTTTAATTTGGTCCCACCTGCCTGCTTTTGCATTGGTGGTCCACTAGCATTTTGGCTGTTACCCTCTAGATCTGCTGCACCCGTCAGTCTTGTCCCCAAGCCCCAGTTGCCTCTATTCTCCAGCTGTCTAGTATTCAGCATAAGAATTTTGACATTTTGTGAATGGCTTTTGTCCCTCCCATTGACCCCTTCCACATTTCTCTAATCAGCTAACAGGGACGTCAGTAGTTTTTCAGGTACTTTATCTTGGACCAAAGTTGACCTCACCTTTAGCCTGTGTTTCTAAATGGAACGTGGTAAGGACTTCCATTTCTGCTGAAGAATTGTAATCTTGATCAGACAGAGCAATTCAGCAATACGGCTCACTCGCTCTGTTGCCAAACTCATTGGCATTCCACAGCTGAACAACTGAGGCATCCAAAAATGCTTTCTTTCACATATGGTGAAAGATTGGATCAAGTACATTGGAGAAGATGCAAACCATTTGTTGTTAGCAAAATTCAGCTGTATGACTTGGCTGAAATTGACAATATCTGCTGGAATCATCTTTACACAACTGTGGGAAAAATGGGGAGTTGTACAGGTACATCTCAAGAGTTGTGGTACAAATGACAAATGCAGTTGGGTGCTAATGGATAGAGAGGTCGTTCAGCTTTTTACCTGTATAAATTATCTGAGTAAAGGTGTAGTTTAGTCAAACAGCCACAGTTACACAACAGTCATAAACTTGAACCTGATGAGCCTATGACCTCTGACATGGTCACTTCCTCAAACAAACACCTGTTCTTTTCCTCTTTCCTTCCACTATTTCCTAAATCTCAAATAATTCATTATCTCAATCTGTACACCATCTGTACAGTTCTCCTCCCCTTTTGGTCTATTCAGATACCTCCTACATCCATGATAGTATAAATGTCTTTTCATGTCCTGTTTTCTCACTTCTCCTTACTCTTCAGTGAGTTTAACTCACATCTTGCTTTTCTTTATAAGCTGAGACTCACCTTTGCTAAGTGGAGAAAACCAACAATGGGGACCCAGCCATATTTGAACCATAATTCATCCATTATAAGTATAGATATAGATAGATATATTTTGAATAAAATACTGTAGTTCTTGTGTGCTGCTGGCATTCCTTATTCATGTTTTTTGGGCGTTTTTTCTAATTATCAGTTGTTGATTATCAGTTGTTGAGCCTGCTGCAGGTCTGCAGGCAGAGCAAGATGGTATTATTACTATTACCCTAACTACAAAGATCATCTCAATAGACATTGTATTTTAAAATTAACAGTTTGGGTTTATCAAGTTTTTAGTTTTAAGTGAAGCTTTAAGAATATCTAAGTTGAGTTTTTGGCACCAAGCATTTCCAAAAATCACATTTGCACAAAAAACTGAAAAACACTCAGTTGAGTTAAAATCCAAACATAGCTTTTCCACACGTGACTTTGTTTATGTGTTGAGCGATGAATATTATAATCTACCGTGTTATTCCGAGGGACATGATATGCATGCTGTTCTTCAAACCAGAAAATATCTTTCCCCCTGCATTGTGCTGGTAAAGTATGTGTTTATCTGACCACAGCAATATACAAGATTAATACTTGTAGAGATGGAGTGTGTTTGCTGTGCAGCAGGCAGTCATCCAGGAGATGTTATTAAGGTTTCTGCATTGCCTCAGTTTATCGTAAAACAATAATAAAGGATTGACTTTATAGATTTCACTCCAGATGCAGAGCTCATATTCGTATTATGTCTGCAGTTCAGTTCCTTGGTTGGCTGGTTGGTTGAATGATTGGCTAGTTGGCTGGTTGGCTATAATAAGCTGCAGATCAGCAGTATTGCGTTAGTTGAATCTGGTAGAATCTATTAGTTCTGGAGAATTTCAAGTGAATGTGCAAATAGAGCCGACACTATCAGCTGGCTGCACACCTGGAGAGAGAGCAAGAGAGCGGGAGAGACAGAAAGAGGAGAAAGGAGGAGAGAGAGTGGTGAGATGATGCCTAATGTGGTGTGTAATGCTGTTTTTCTGTCTGTGATTGGCTCCATTTAACCCTGAATAACCCCACACCCCACCACCACCCTCATCCGCTCCCCACCTCTTCACCAGCCAGCTGGATGACTGGCTGAGCTTCTGCCAACCTATAGGCAGTACAGATCATTTATTAGGAAGTGTACTTTTGCTGCTATCGCTACCTGCTTTTGGAAGGAAATTCATCTTTATCGGTCCTGACCCAGTCGCTGTTACCTGGCTGTGCTGTCTCAGCCACATCTAGCGCGAATCAGCACAAACCGGAACCTATCACCGGTTACACGGAGGGAGATTTCGATAAGTGGAGAGAGGTGGAGAAAGTGGAGCAAGAGAGAGAGAAATTATTCCAAACAGAGATCATCACATCCTGAGAAAGTGGCATCTGTTCCTGATACACATGTATCACATATCTCCCAAGACCCACGTCTGATATAATTAACATCTGAAAATTCATTATGAAAAAAAAAGAGTGATGTACTAGAAAGAGACTGTTGTGGTGTGGCTGCAGATCCATTCACTAGTGCCATGAGTGAAAAATAATCATCTGATAAAGTGGATTTTTTTCCTAAATGTGGAGTAGCCTACACAGTCAGCTGTCATATTCATAGGAGATTAATATTCCAGGGAATGTGGGTGATTAAACATTAGTCACGCTAAACTCATCATTCATAACGAAATTTTAACCAGTCCCAAAAAGAACAGGAGTCTTCTTTACTATCCATTAAGGATGTGTGCACAGCCAGAAGGCAGAACAAATTGGAACCATGTCAGAAACACTTCTGACTTACTGGAAAAACAATGAACTAGTGTGTTTAGAAGTGCTTTTTTTAATGGGACACTCATACTGAGCTATTCATAACCTTTATGACGGCATGCCACTCAGTGATAGACCAGTGACGGCCAGCGCTACTATGACAGGCCCCAGCATGAGATAGAGGGTACTTGATAGTAAAAGGCATGTGCACATTCAAGGCCAAGTTTGGAAGTCGTTAGGCCTGGGACCAGCATCCACCTTGTCCACAAGTCTACTGGTATTTTTTTTAAATAAGTTTTTTCTATATGTTTTGGTCTTTTGTGCCCACATAAACAATGTTTTAGGTTGCTGCAAACTGACCTTTTGGGTGAAAATATTCATAAACTCAGTTTTCAGTGATTTATGTCTGGTTGGACAGCCACTGATTTTTTTGAAAATAATGATGCAACAACATTGGCTTCTTACTTGGGCCTTATCAGTGTGGCAAATGTCAATGGCTGTGTGTGTGATGATATTGTAGTAAGGTCAGCCAGCTGAGAACATGCACATCTGAGGCTTCTACTGGCCGAGCAGGCTGACTTTCTGCTGGCTTTCCCGCACACATGGGCACATTGTTTCATCATTCCATTCCTCAGACTTTCCACATGTTATTGGATCAAATGGTTTACTTACTCATCTTTATTGTAGAGCTTTTGGCCATCACCTTCATGCTGAAATAAGTGTTTATAGTAAAATTATATCAATTTTCTAATTATGACATTCAAAGATGTTTTACTAAATAGCAGTTCAGGTTTTACAAATGTAAATTACATGTCACAAGCTGGCCACCAACATTATTAGAAAATGAAATACAAAACTGATAGTATGACTTTTAATGCAGGGGTTTAACATGTAAAAGTAAAGATTAAAAAGAAGAAAAAGGATGTCATTTTAGAGATCTGTACGATCTGTAATGGACACCTTCACACTTTTTGTCCTTCATGAAACATGACTGAACACCATTGCTGTGACAGTGTCACATTAAAAACGTACCATAAGGTATAACATTATGAAATTTACCACAGGGTATTATCTAACTTAATATCTATCTCAAAACCTTCGCTTGTAAAGTCCTACTGTTTTCAGCTGGGAATGTAGCGAGTCATAAATTTCAGTGAACACACTCTATAAAATGTATATGTGGTGTTTTGGGAGGGAAGCCATGAGGGAGGCAGAGAGATGTGTTTGGGGAAAGTGTAATATACATTGTGGGATATTCTCCCTGACAGCAACACGCTGTAGTTCATTTACACATTGCAAGATGACTATTTTAAGAGCTACTATATTTTTCTTTGTCTTCTCCCCTTTCCATCTCTATTTCTCACACTGTCACTCTCCGTTCTCCCCTTAATACCCAGTCTCTCCCCCTTCTCTCTTGCTCTTTCCCTCCCTCCCACCCTCACTCTTCCTATAACCAGCAGTGATTTGATTACTCTGTGTAGCTACGGTCTTTCTTTGTTATCAGCCTTCATAAATGTTTAAGGAGCATTAAGGAGACGCAGACGGACAGAGGGGATATCTTAATGCTTAAATGACCATTACCCGTCTCCATTTACAGATTAAAAGCTTTACTTTGTTTCCTCTGCCTACTACTCATCCTCCCCATGCTAACCAACAGCCCTCTCTCTGCATTTGTCCATTGGGGCTCTAGAGATTTATTTTTGTTTAGGTAGGTGATGGCAGAGAAGAAAGGATTGTACAGAAGAGAAAGAGAAGGGCAAAAGAACAAAAGAGAGTGAAAGAAAAATAACTAAAATGGGTGTATATAGGTCATAATTGGAGTGGCCTACTCTCATCCCAACTGCTTTACACTCCAGGAAAACTGCAACAAGTTTCAAAAAGGACGGTTGAAACCCTGCCATCAGCAAACTGGATGTTCTACACTCATCAGCTTCAGAGATTCTGTTCATAAAAAGCATGCACAGGCTTTGTGAAGAGCCACTGAGAATTACGACTGCCTAGTCCTAGTTTCCAAATCCATCAGTCCCTCCTGTTAGAGATGATGTTTCAATCACCAATCACTGTAAATTGTGCACGATCTTGGAATTCTGTCTAAACACTGCATCATTGTGATGACTGGTTGAAATTGCAGAAAGGTTGCAGTGATTGGAAAAAATGAATGGCGATGGCAACATTGCAACCTCCTGAAGGCATTGCTGCACACAGTTTAAGTGCAGTACCAATGTAGGGGGGCTTAAGTTTGGGTCCCCAATTTTCCCTAGCCTTTCTTTGAACCTTAACCATACTCTAACCCCGCTAGGTATTTTACTTGCCCTACCTCATAGATACCTTAATTGTAATTTATTTTCCATAACCATAATCATTTGCCATCCAGTAGTAACCATGTGCAGATATTGAACAAAGCAGGAATATTTTAAACAAAACAGAACATGACGGACAAGCGGCTGCAGAAACTGTTTGAAAAAGGGCAGGACCTTTCAAAAATATTGACAGGTGATTGGACAAACCATCTGTCTATCACAAGCTGACTTTGGCTCTAGAACCAGCAGAGCTAGTTAAATCCAACTCTTACCAAGAGCCATCAATGCCATGCTTTGTCTGTCTTTCCAATACTGAAAGCACTGATGCTACAACATTTCAACTCTGTCTGCAAAATAAATGTGGGCTGAGTATGATTCTGCAAACCAGCTTAAAAGAAGTTTAAACTTGACATTTCTTTACGTTTCAACGTTGCTTTTGTAACCGTGTAAATTATGTGTTTGTTATTTTAACTATTATAAATTTTATGTTATTACCCAAAGCATTATTTGTATCATATTACATAATGTCATTGGGTTTATTTTGTGTTTAAATTCTGAGGTATTATTAATTTAAGTAATTATTTAATTTTGTCTATAATATTTTATTATCACTCTCAGTGTTTCCCTTCAGAGATGTTTGAAGATAGAGAGAAAGTATGAGTAGTATGATGTTGGTTCCGCTTGCCCTTGTTTTGGTGGGGACCGTTAATACAGACCCTCCAGAGAGAGGGTCTGTATTAAATAAGACCTTAAGAAACTAATTTATGATAAATATTTTTAAATGAGCAGTGCAAATATTGTTAGTGAGTGATACATATAATCTCTAATCAGAATGTGGATTTAAAAGGTTTTACATTGTCCAAAGTTATAAGTAGTCCTCCTCAACAAAAAAGATAGGAGCTTTTCCTTTTCCAGCCTTCGGGATCAGACCCCATTTGGATTCCGACAGGTATGATTGATTTAATGCAATTCTCACTAAAGTTTGATGCTGAGGCTGTTTCCAGTCCTGGTCCAGTATTCAATGTACACAGCAACACAATCGCCAGAATACATTTTGCAGTTAACATTTCTGTGAACCACAGACATGCTGAAACTTTGCATTTCTTAAGGTTGCAACTTGACATTTCTTTTGGCTTCAATTTTCAACGTAATCTTTTGTCAATGCTGTGCTTACATTCTGAGTAAGTTAAAGTCACAAAATACACATGGCAGATAAACTTAAAATAGCTGCTTTTGTCACCACAAACACAATTGCCCTCATTTATCAATCTTGCATGAAAACGGGTGCGAATCTGAGCGCAGAATTGGTCTTACGACAGGACACACGTGTGATTTATGAAATGTTCGTATCTGACCAATTCCAGTGTACGAATGATCGGGTCTTGATAAATGCGGCGGCTGAATTCGATCGTCATTAACATGTTACGCCCTTAAATATTCCTGGTTCGGAGGCCTCGCCCACTGAGGTCAAACATGGAGAGAAGAAACACTGACAAGAAGATAAACCTTTCCGAGATGGAGATCGGCATCCCGGCAGCGCCAGCACATCAAAGACTCCATTCACTAATGCAATGTTGTGCAAAACTAAACAGGCCAAAATAATTTGGCACACTTTCTCTGGGGTATACAGCAGAGTTCCCCCTGCTGGTCCGAGACGGAGCTACCTGCCCTTCAGCAACCCGAAGCAGCTCCACTGTGACCCGTGTGCGTGTGTGCGCACTATTGAATCTACGTTCCTGCTATGTTGCAGGTTTGCCAGCGGGGTTATTAGGTATTCTGTTAATTAGTTGTCATGTTATCATATTTTATTTTACAAAAAAGTGGTATCAGTAAAAACGTGGGCTTTTTTTAAAAATTAAAATGTTTGTATTTTGTTTTATTCGTTTTAAGAATCCGTTTTGATCTGTTCTAAAAATGTGACTGCTTATGCTTAATGACAGCTGAGGTATGTTTAATAATTATATTCAGTGCGCACGGTTTTCTGCCATACGTTTGTTTGATAAATGAGGGCCATTGTCTTGTCAACAACATCCAGTGGTGTGACATGTACAAATATTGGAACACTGTCCTTGTGGCCTGTACACTGCTGTCACCTGAAAATAAACATGTTTTGAATGTGATATGACGCATTTTGGAGAAAACCCTATGTGGTGCCTAGCCTTTGATGACTGGGTCGTACACAGATGTGATGTGAAAGCCCCAACCCCACCAAAAAAAGGAAAACCCCAAAATCTCAACAGCCACCACTGCAAATGATGTCAAGATGATTTAAGGGAAAACAGAATGGAGTGAAAGAGTGAGTTTCAAAGTGTACAGTGAGGGTGAGCGAGAGACGAGTGTGTGAGGGGGGGCGGTGGTATGAGATCAAAGGAATGGAGGCAGGTTCGGTGGTATAGAGGAGCTGAAGCATAGATTCAAACAGGGTCATTGGAAAGAGATGAGCCATGGAGGCTGAAAATACTCTGAGCTAATTCTGGAGCTGCTCCTCAAAGACGGAATGGCAGTGCTGGAGGAGACACAACACACGCACAGCCAAACTACATAGATGTGTGCATTTGTGTGTGCGCACCTACACACTGACATATGAAGTCATGTAACTACGGGCTCCCTCTCTTTCTGTCGCACACACAGATAACACACATGCAGCAGTTTGCTGGGGAACAGCCAATTGGTTCTGATTTTTGCCAGTGGGGAAGAAAACCCGTCTGATTATTTAATAGGTCTCAGAATGGACCTCACAGGGAGATCTGTGTGTATGTGCATGTTTGTGTGTGTGTGTGTGTGTGTGTGTGTGTGTGTGTGTGTGTGTGTGTGTTCAGGTATCTCTGTCTTTGTGAGACTGTTAATGTATAATACCCATGAAATGACAACTTATTAACCTGACATTCAAAAGCTTGTTTGGCATTTGGACTTTAAAGTGAAGTTAATAATCCATTACATATATATAAATGCTCATTTTTCTATTTTCCATCACAAATTGCTACAACACAGTAGTAATTCAAGCAAAACCCACTTTATGAAAGCTTTTATATTTGCTTTCCCAAACACCTGGGGCTCTATCATTGTGAATCAATGGCGCACAGCACCAGAGCACAGGGTGTGGCGAGTGATTTGTGGTAATTTTTGTGGCCTGAGGTGCCCAGTGCAACGACAGCAGAGTTGAAAACAGCATGAGATTAGTAAGAATACATTAACAGCTGGTGTGGTGATGACCAATCACATCAGCCCTTTTCCTGTTCTGTAAAAGCAGAACTCTACCGGAGCAGATGGACCACCAGACAATGATGGACATCAGTGTCTTTGTGCAGAGGAATGTGTAGAATCACAGCAGCACTTTATTTTCACGAGACAAAACATGTATTTGCTGTTGCTTGAATTGGTGCGGGGGGGGGGGGGCTGCTCGCCTCTAAATGTAGCAAATGGGAATTAATAGAGGATGAGGTCACTGTTTCTTGACTCCGCGTATTGTGGCACATAATGATAGTCTTCTGTAGGTTATACAAACGCACACCATTAATCCACGGCTTGCTGGGCATGAAGCAGTAATTTCAATGTGGTAATTTCAATGTAATTTCTTATTTTAATTCTAACTGAAATTAAATGACGTGCTTTTTTATGGTACAGCATACCTTTTGCACTGTCAGTTACATAACCCTGTCCTTGCTGTCTTTTTTGGTATAACAGTGCATGCTGTGTCTTTGCATTAATCAGTCAGACCCCTCACTTCTCCGCCTGTAGATGAGACAATTCTTTGCATCAAGACCATCCAGTGGTGTGGATTTCCAATGCTTTAAACTCGGTGATCTAACAATTTTCCTTGTCCTTACCCACATCAACAAAATCACAGGTCCCCTTGGTACAGTTGAACTGTTCATTCTTACACAAACCAATTTCAAGCAAGTATCACTCATTAGAGAAACCGTGTGGCTCCACTCTCCACATGCCAGACTTCCCCTAAGTTTGCAGTCCTAACCGTAGGAAAAGGCAATCAAAGGTGAGCAGTTACCAGGAAGCAACAGTAATAGTCCCCCATCCTAAATATTATGTTATATAGATTATATTGTACACATGCGATTTAAATCAGCCACACACTAAGGAATCAAACAATTAAATGCACAAAATGCTGCTAAGGGTCCCTCTATCAAAAGAAAACAAACAACGTTTGCAGAGTGCTGTGTGGGGAAGGCTGGGCAGAGCAAGGCAGAGGAGAGAGCTGGTGTAGAGCCACACCGTCTGGAGGAATAAACACCTTGAGCCACATCAGATTCTGCTGTGATCTGGAGTCGTTTACCCACAGGAGGCGAGATCAGAGATTACTTGTTAACTTTTGGCATTAATCCTCACTCCTGTTTATCAGCCTGACTGCAGCAGTGATCTGTTGCAGAGACCTCCATTGTATTCATAAGACTAAAGAAGTCTTTAGTCTAATATAGAATAAGTGTTGAATGTAGCAAATGTCACACATCTCCCTGCTGGCCAGTGAGCGCTTCGGGGCAGTATATGTCTTGCTAGTGTGACAGACCTTTTGGAGGAGTAACAAGTTGGTTTACATTGTTGTCTCTGTGCCCTGCAGGTGCAGCTGTCAAAAAAACACATACACTGGCATGCCCCACTCAGAGGCTTAAGAATAATAGAACGATAAAAAGGAATTTTGATACTTCAAAAGGCCTGATTGTTCTCTGTATTTCAAATATCAATACATTAAATATGCTATAAACAATATGCATATATAGAATAAAAGATCAACTGTCATGAGATGACTAATTGTAATTGCAGTTGTACAAGTTAACTTTGTGCTAAGGTTGGGTTCTGAAATAGCCTAAATTCAAATGTAAGTGAACTCTTTAATCTATAACTGTAACCACAAATGATGATGACTGGATAATGGGTAATACATCACAAGTAGAGAGTCCTTTCACAAGATTACATAAGGCCACATCCACACAATGTCTGAGCGTTGGTGCTTGTGTATTCAACTTTACATCTGTAGGAAGACGATTGTGTTATTTCAGCTTTCAGGAGGAGACTGAAGGTAGTTCAGGAGAGTGAGGAAAGGATTTGATCAATGGCAGGTGTTTGTGTGTGTGTGTGTGTGTGTGTGTGTGTGTGTGTGTATGTGTGCGTGCATGCGTACATGCGTACGTGCGCGCGCGGGGGTTTGTGTGTGTATTCTTGTGCTTATTTTCTTTTGTGCCAACATCAAATGAGTTTTTAGATATCAGTTTGTTTTCATCAGTCCCACACTGACAGGATCTATTAAAAACACCCTTGGACTCATTCTCATCACAGTTTGACAGGAGTAATTCCCATGGCAAGCAGGATGACGAGATGGGGAGCAGACAGGAGTTAACACATATCCAATTTTAATGTATTTTTATCAAACTTGACTTATTTACTATATCAGGACAATATTAACATGCAGGTTTCTCAGCTGCTAAAATAAAAGCTACAGGACAAACGGCTCACAGAGCTCAATTGAACCTGAAAGAAGAGCTCAGTGGTGTTTTTCTTCAGTTGCCAGGAGCAGACTTTTTACTGGGTTGAATGTGGGAATCAAGGTATTGTTACCGACGCTTGGATCCTGCTGTATCAGGCCATTTGTGGGGACTGCAATCTGTCCCGTACTTAAAACTACTGCCTGAAGGAAAATCAATCTGCCTGTAAAGTCGATTCAAATTATAGCGATCCCTGCATGTAGTACGTGTGCATCATTATGTATGTGCATGCCTATTACTGTGGCCATATGTTCGAGCAAATGCCCTGCCTAGGGACTGTGAATATAACTCTGTCATTTTCCGGCTTGATTAATGCAGACTTTTGCAGATGCACAGAAATGTTTACTCCTCGTCATTCATCTGTATGCACCATGTGCAGCCTGACATGTTCAAAGCAACAGTTAGTGTGGCTGTCAGTCTCATTATCTCCGGACCTTTATTCACTGAAATCTTTTTTATCAAGAGAAACAGCTCTAGTAGGTTATAACATGATCTTATTTGCGAGACTGAGAGTTCAGAGCTGTTTTCCAGCAGTAGAGACGCTATACTTTATCTTCTTTTTTTAGAAAATAAAATTAATACACGCCCAGTATTATCTCTCTGTCCGGCTCTTTAGCTGCTAAATGCTCTGATTTCACTTAAAACATTTTTTGTTTATTTTATCGATGTTCCCTGTATTTATAAAATACATGACACTATACATATAATTACTGAATAAACTGTGATTTTACATTTTTATTGTAGAATCTGTTACTGTAAATTAACATCAAATGTACATATTTTCTCTCAGATGTTTTGTCCCGCACAAAAATACTTTATACGTTGTAAATGTTTTATTCAAGTTTAATACTGTCATTACATTTATGACCTTAGTTATAAGTTTTCATGTTTTACATAGATCTGAGGTTCACACCAAAAACTTGATTTTTGATCAACTTTGTAGCAATGCACTTCCTGGTGATCAGCTTTACTGTGAAGACGCCACTTGACTTTGATGTGTTTCCCATCATGCATTGTGCCGAGCAGTTTGCCGTTTATATAATGAAATGCATATAGGCACTTTGTTGTCACTGTATAAAAGAACACAACAAAACTGTGTTTGCAGCATTATGTCATTGCGTATTTGGGCCAGGTTGTTGAGGCAGCAGGGGAAAAGATAGGCAAAGGAGAAGGAGCCTATTGACTACGGCTATTGTGTACTTGTCCATGGCCCTTCTACCCAGCTTGTAGTGGTTTGTGGGACGACAGTCAGCCTGTTCTCACTCCCAACATGTCAACTCCAGCAGCCTGGTCAGTGTTCCAACGCTTCTAAATTTGACGCTGTAGTTACCCCTCTAGTGTCATTTCTTGAAGAGACCTTCTTGTGCAGTAGTATAAATAGCGAGTCGGAGTCAGGGAGGTGTTGGGTGGGTCACCGGGCTCTACCACTAGAAGCTGGGTTTCACATTCTGTTCGTCACCAAGAGGCATGAGGGATTTGTATACAACTGATATGACATAATTTAATGTATGTCAATGATGTAATAACGTAAGTTACTTTATGTAATATATTATCTGACATAAGTTGAGCCACTTATGTGGCCGATGTTACGAGACTGAATGTAGTTATTTTAAGCCGAAGTCTGATTTTTTTCCTGAACCTAGCCAAGTAGTTTGACAAACTATGTCATAATATGTGAACTGTTTGTCAGCAAGCTTTACTTTGAAAGTGTGACTGGATGCTATATATTACATATCATTGCTATCTTGACCATAGAGCTCTTCATTTTTCCAAACTGACACTGGAGGGGTGGGTAGAGTGTTAAGAAGCTTCAGGCCACTGACCAAGCTGTCGTGTACGAGTTGGGAGTGAGAACGTGTTGTGATGGTGTGCTGGTGGGTGGTGTTCAACTAATTGTGGGGAGCCGTTAAGGGCCAAAAATATCAGGGCTGATTTTTGTCATCAACTCGACACTTTTTTGCAAAGCTACTTTGTGACCAAATGAAATGAAATCAAAAAGCAATAAAACACAGCACAGCTCCAAAACACATGTGAGGACAGAAAAGGGTGAAGAGCCTCAAATAAGGCGACACAAGTGACACTTTAATCCACAGTTACTTTCAAATCCAATGTGGTAGAGTAAAGTGCCAAAACAACAACAAAACACATGTTCATCCGCACCGCAAGATCTACATGTACACAAGAAATCATTAGAGAAGAACAGAGACTGAAAGTCAGGGTAAAGGA
Organism: Diplodus puntazzo; assembly: GCA_963678695.2. Lineage (NCBI taxonomy): Eukaryota > Metazoa > Chordata > Actinopteri > Spariformes > Sparidae > Diplodus > Diplodus puntazzo. The sequence continues at coordinate 11,289,541 of OZ023158.1, read as the reverse complement.
AATGTCAGCTTGTACATTTATTTTATTATTCACAGGTGAACACAGCAGAGGCATGGAGTGTTTCATATCCCCTCAGGGCACATTCAGCGGGGCAAAATGTCAACGAACGAATCAGAAATGAAAATGTTTCATGCGGGGCCGCATATATGCCCCCCGGATGGACAAAGTATTTCACCAACACAGTTTAAAACCAATCAACCACTGATCTCTATCGACTGAAGTCAATGTTTACTTCTATTTGTTTTTTTGTTTTTCGTTTTTTTAGCGTTAGTGTGGAGGAGAACCCAGTTTGAGTTCATGTGTTTAAGAAACAGTCAAAGTTTCACCGACAGTCCAACAGGCAGAAAGCACAGGACCAAAGGAGCGTTAATATGGATCACACACTAAAATGAGAGAGAGCAGGGAAAGCCCTGTGGTGATACGCCTCTCTCACTCTGGCACTGTACACTGACATGCTTTAGACAGGAAGCGGGGGGGGGGGGGGGTTGACGGGAGCCTTTTCAGCCTCGGTCAGTGTTTTTTAAATGGAGTACATTTATCTCCACCTGCTTGTCTCCCGAGCGCAGGCTTTAGTTTGGAATTACCCAAAGGAAAGGTTTACATTTGACAGAATGAAAGAGAAGGAGAGATCAGTCCGTTTCCACACGGAGGGATGAAAGAGCAGAGCAGGGTTCCTTCAAGTGACAGCTCAATCCACGCGGCTGTCTTCCCTTTAGAGAGACAACTTTTCATCGAGTCAGACTGCAGCCGCTCACTCATGAAAGCCAGTCTCATTTCCGAGTCCGTGACTCTGGTGTGTGTGCGTGTGTGTGTGTGTGTGTTTGTGTGTGTGCAAGTGTCATCGCCTCAATCTCCATGGAGATGATGTCCCATTCAGCCAGGCACCTGCCGGGATAAGAGGTGGGGGAGGAGGAGGAGGAGGGGGTTCAGTCAGTCAGTCAAGCAGGGGAAAAAAGCATCAAAATGGCCGCCGTGCCCTCGCCAGGTGTCTGTGTACTGAAAAGAATCAGGCTTCCGAAGATCATTCAGCTCCATTTACCTTTTGGGATCACCTGGGGTGCAGCAACCTAGGTGATACCTGGGTAACCACGGCAACCCATGCTGACGTTGAAGAGCTTGTGCATCTGCGTCGGCTCAAAAAAAACAAAAAACATTCAGCTGAAGACAAAAAAAGCTTTGCAGAAACACATCTGAAAAACATCATTTCATGTGCAATGCAGTAAAGCGTTTCTGAAAGAGTCCAGGAAGTCCAGGGGAGACCATGAGGGGAGACCTTGGGAGTCCTAGGATGCTTCCGGAAGTCCCCAACAATGAATTTACGAGAAATTTAATTGTATAGACATTTTCCCAGTCAGAGGGTAGAGGGATGAGGCATTTACACAACTGAATACTGAATCAACAGCATTAATATTCTCACATGGGCTTGGGAATTTGGTTCAATTATACAAAACAATGCTAATGAACCATCAGACATTGCACACTATTCCCTTACTACATACATTATGACACAGTTTAACAAACAAAAGAGCGAGGCTGGTTGAGAGACACTGCTGTGTCGAACCAAATGGTTTGAAAAGAAGTGAGAGGTTTTGTGCTTGTTGGAGGGCTCAGAGTGTGTGACCTGTATTTGGATCTAGTGATACATCGAGTAGATGTTGGCCTGGAACTCTGGTCTACCTCCAGAATGACAGGGCTCCGTCTCTGACAACAACTGTTGAATGTATTTTCCTTGTTTTATGTCAAATGTTCAAACCTACAGCATCTTTCCCGAAAAAAACTGTATATGTAAAATGTAAATTCATGTCGTAAATAGCGTCTTTTCATATCAGTTTGTGATCTCGGGACTCTGAAGACTTGAATAACAGCAGACGAGCTGTATCGAGCCACTTGATGTTTTTCAGGTTGTTTACCCATTTTAAAACGATTCCCCAGCTACTACAGCTGTTTAGGAGACTGCTGCGACACTACGAAACTTCACCTGACTTTCCATCAGCATGGATCGAGATGATGACTGGATTTTCATTTTTTGAGAGGATTTAACATGTTCTCCCACATATGAATGGAATGTTTAACGCATAAGATGTAAATGCACACTTGCCTAAGCGGCTACAGCCTTTCAGATCTGGTAGGAGTAGTAGTTTTGTTAGCTATTGTCAGCTAAATGTTGCTATAAATGACTGTGTAACTAATGTTACTGAGTCAAGTTCTTATGACTCTTCCGACATTTACCATTATCCCATTAATGTTGCTTGTGGCCAAAGAGACCACTGTTCAGCAGATGTGACACAGATTCACTTTGATTGGAGTGTTTGATTGCTCCATGATAGCCTAAATGCTGTTTCAGATTCATATGACAAGATGGATATTACATTACTCTGTGTTCAGTACACACATACAGTCTGTCCAGGAGTGTTTGGCTGAGCACAAATACAGGAAGCTGGGGGAATGGCTAACCTTAATCAAATGTGTAAAATCACACCTTTTAAACAATTCCAAAGCTGTCATTGCAACATGTTGTTGATGTAACTGCTCATTAAAGAGACCAGTGTCTGTGTAGAGACAGTCGGTGTATATTGGATAAGAACGGGTCAACAGAGACAGCAACAGAAACCTACTGGAGCCGCTCAAAGAGGAAACTCATTTCACTAAAATACAACAAACAATGTGGATGTGGTGACCTCACTCTGAGGACAGATGTCAGCTATCGTTGGTCAGGAGATAGCTCCAATGCTAACTGCTTCCCAAACCATCATGGTCGCATTCCCCTCTCTAGTAAACAGTGCATCTGAAGAGGAGTCAGGCATGAAGTTATTTAAGGTTGTGTTTTATCTATTTATTTAACTTTTGATGAACTTAAGATTGCATTTTCATTTATTTATTTTTTTACTAAATGATAATTATGTATTAATGTTCGTCTGACAGCAAAAAAGTGTTCGTGGGTTCAAAAATGTCGAGCAGCGTCTTCACATTTTACACGATACAATAACAAATTTTAATTTAGACCATCAAAGTTAATCTTAAAAAAAGCCAGTTCCCCCAAATTACCCCAAATAAATAAATAAATAAATAAGTAAATAGAATTTTTACAATGCATTAGGGATTGGTATCACTGTTAGCATTGTTAGAATGACATCTCACATTTCAGATCAATGTAATAAAAATCATCATATTATGAATGAACACATATCATCATGTTTTGAGATATCTGTCACCCTGGCCACCGTTTTCATAGGGACCTTCAAACTCTTTAATGAATACATTATTGAATCGCAGAAGTAAGTTATATTTTCTTCAGTTTGTTTTTATACTTATACAAGGGAATGAGGATGCCAATAACCGTTTTGTCAGTACATGTTATTTTGAAGGAGTTGCGTAGATGTTTGGGGCAGTTTTCAGAAGTGACTGTTAAATAGTCAGTTAGACAGGTACAGAAAAAAAAAACACTATTATTTTTCAATTCATCCACATTTTAACATTATTTCCGTTAGTGAAACGATACCTGACCACTGCAGTGGACTTCATCCACCAAAAGGCATACTCTCTGTACTCCGGCTGTATTTAGATCAAATCTGAGGGCTGTTCATTTATCTATAATTATATCGTGATTTTAAATAAAAAATACCTAATAAGGTCTGAGGATTATACAGAATAATCAGGACTTCATCCATGCATTGCTGCATTATTAGGATCATTTTTTTTTTAATTCTTTTAATGTAACAATCAAACTTCCATCATTCCCATCCAGTGACTTGGAGTGAATGCAGGAGACGAATATCTAAAAATATGGACACATCAAACTAAAAATTTGCATGTGTACGGATATATATCACGGGGGGGGGGGGTTGTTTGTGTATTTTTGTCTCTTCTCAGTGTGTTACACTGTTTCGAATAACCCTGTAGTTGATTCAGCTCCTCTCTGACGGTCGGCCATTGGTGCAAAATAACAGTTCTGAGAAGAAAGAAAACTCAAAGTGGATGCTCCGTGCCACGTCACCAAAGCTGGTTTACAAAAAACAAACGTTGAAATGTTTTAGAGGGGACTCTTCAGTTAATGTCTCTTGAACCCAGTGTCATAGACCAAGAGCGTATCTGAGGAGCAGGGAGAGAGAGAGTGGCGGGCAGAGCTGCAGGAATTTCAGTTCAGCCACTGTGACTGTGTGCTGGTGCATCTTTGTTTATCTGCGTGCATGACTGAGAAATGGCAGGCGAACGAGTGTGTGTGTTTGTGAATTACAAATCGAAAAAGGAAGGACTGAGCCCGTGTGTCTATGTGTGTGACCGTGTGTGTGTGTGTGTGTATGTGTGTGTGTGTGTGTGTGTGTGTGTGTGTCTTTGAGCGCCGATGCGTCAGGACCTACAGAGTGTGAAATGGAGCAGGGAGGTTCAGGCTTCAGCCGCCATGCACACATACACAAACATACGCACACACACACAAACACACACACAAACATAAGCACACACACACACACATATCTCTCTCTATGTTTCTATCTCTTGCTCTCTGCTTCATCCTCCTCCTCTCTCTACGTTCATTTCCCTCTCTTTCCCCGCTTCCATTTTCTTCCCCTTCCTCCTCTTTTTTCTTTCTTCTGCTCCCTCCACCCTTTTCCCCTCTCCTTCCATCTCTCCAACCTCCTCTATATCTCTCCGTCGCCGCTTTATTCCGCCTCTTTATCTCTCTGGATAAAGCTCTCCCTGCTGCAGAGTTTGTTTTTTTCCCCCTGCTCTGCCTTTATCTTCCGTTTGGATGCCGTGTATGTGCAGTGGCATGGGGAGAGAGACATAGACAGAGAGAGAGAGAGAGAGAGGAGAGAGACAGCATCCCCATGTCAGGCCAATGATGGATTAGAATACTAAAATACTGGAGAGAGAACGCAGACACACTAGAGTCTCAAATCTGACATGGTGTGTGTGAGTGTGTGAGAGCGTGCGCTTCAGTGTGTGTAAATCTGCTGCACAGTAATAGAACAATAAAAAGAACGCTTCTTTCCAAGCATGCACACACACACACACACACACACACACACACACATCCCCCTTCTCTATTCCTCTCTCACCCCGGGGGCTTTCTTTCTCTCTCTCTCACTCTCTCTCTCTCTCTCTCTCTCTCTCTCTCTCTCTCTCTGAGTTGATTTAACGCATGGCTTCTCCGCTTGTTTATTTCAGTACATATTAATGTAAATCACCGGTGTCCACTCCCTCCCCTCTCTCCCTCTGCCGGCTCTCTTTCTCCCTCCGTCCATCCCTCTTGTCGCCCTGCTACAGAGTGTCGGCCCTGACGACAAACAGCCAAGACAACAATTAAAAGTGAACAACGGGGCCTGGTAAAAGGCCGTCACTCGGGCCCCCACCGGCCACGTCAATCAGACGCCTGGCCTCCCCTGCTGACCTCAATTAACCCCCCCTTTGGGTGGTAGGAGGTGGGGGGTTTAGACCTGGCTATCTAATTCTGTGTAATGGAGGGGAGGATGGAGGCAGTGATTGCAGGGTCAGAGGAAACTGCTCATCGCCTTTTGAGATAATTTACTGTTCACTATATGCTCAAATTTGGACAAGAATGGCCCTGTTGGTACGGACAAAGCGCAGTCGAGAGACACTGTTGTTGCCCTTGAGCAAGGCAGTCAAATCCACCTCAAAAGTGGTTCAATCAGCCAACCCATGTGGAATGGGTGATTATATGAATGTAGAATTTGCAGTCTAGACTCTGACCACATGAGACCTCACAAGGAAGGGACCAGATGGGAGCGAAGGCTCAGAGCTTCCAGGTGGATGTCAGGACAGAGGTTTAGCTTTTTCAAATGCTGAATCGGAAGCAACAGATGCAGGTGTCAGCATAGCTTTGAGGTGAGCCCGGTTGCAGCAGGCATGGCGCATGGACTCATGCTGCAGTGGAAGGGGCAGCCAAGTGGGTGAAGCAGTAAGTAAGATACTGTTACTATTTTACCTTGAGAAACAGCTTCAGAATCATGTTGACGCTACACTATCTCGTAACAGTGTAAACGCTGTCTCTGTCTCAGCCATCACTTGTGTCTGCACTATGTAACTTCAGTGAGAGGGTAGCATCACAGTGTAACACTTTATGACAGTACATCACTCACAGCAGCAGCTGCCAGTTATTTTGGTGAAACTGGATCATATTTTATGGAGAAAATGTTTTCTGGTGTTCCCTCTGATGTCCTCTAGCTGCTCTGTCTCAACTCACCGTGAGTTTCCTGAAAGCAAACTGTAACTGCTGCGTACAGGTTAGCTCTGCTAGCTGACTCTGCGCAGAGGATCGCTGGGTTGTGGACCACCAAAGCATTATTTCTGATGCATCTTTAGCCCTGGTCAAAGCAGAGGGTAGCACCACAAAAAATCATGTGTGCATCCATGAGACATAGTTGCTGTTAAAGCATGGCGACTGGTTTCAAGTTCCAGAGTCCAGAAGCCCTGTGAATTTGTGATGGTCAGCAGCAGTGTTGGGTATCGTTACTTTGGAAAGTAGTTAATTAGGTTACAACGTTACCATCAATTAAAAGTAAACAGTTATGTTACAGCGTTACCTATGAATAAAAGTAACGCCTTAGAGTACTCATGCGTTACCAAAAATTAAAAGCCGTTTGCAGCGCACATGCTGCAACTTAACTGACACACACACAGCCTCCTTTAAATGCACCAAGAAGTCGTGACAATGATGAATAACGTCAGTCATCCAACCAAATTAGCTCTGCAGGATAACAGTAACAGGAAAGACAGTCAGCAATATGCCACATAGCGTTTTATTATTATTATTATTTTTTTTTTTGCGGTCGACAGAAGCTTTTCACCAACGCGGAGTGTGCATTTTACCGTTATGTTGTTCTTGTCCTTTTCGCTGGTGAATTGAAAATAATGTGCGTACTTCCACGATGCAAAAGCTGTCCTCTCTGCCATCTTGCCGGGGGTTCGAAAACACTCTCTCTCACACACACACACACACACACACACAGGTAACGTAGGTCAGCAGCAGGGCACAGACGCATCACAGCGCTGCGCCTCCGCTGACACATCCGCAGGTGGCACAGTACTGTCTGACAAAAAGCAGGCTGCAGTCGGGATTTTCCTTTCCGTATCCGGAGAAATTCTTAAAATAACGGATTACTTTTTGAAAAAAATAACGAAGTTACTGATTCCTTGATGCACGAAACTACCGCGTTACGTTACATGTTACACGAAAAAAGTAATTAGAGTACTCTAACGCGTTACTTTGTAACGCGTTATCCACAACACTGGTCAGCAGTTCCTACATTAGATGTAAGGCTCTTTCCCCCCGGTTCAATCACTCCAATCTATATTTTCACTAAAGATTTCTAAATCAGGAGAAATTTCAAATTGAACCAATCGCTGCCCTTTCTCAATTATAGAATAACTCTATTTAGACTGAGTGGTGTGAGCACACATCAAATTAAATTCTCAGATAGAGCTTACTCACAGGCTGTGTGATAGAGACCTACAACAAGCTGTGCAGAAAAACATTTCTAACAACTTTTCTCAGCTGAGTCATCTCTACATGCAGCTGGGGGAGTCTGGGATTCAAACCAGCGACCTCTAACCTACAGTGTATGTGTGTGTGTGTGTGAGAGAGAGAGAGAGAGACTCACTCATGTGTTTTTAATAGTTTCTGAATGACATGAACTCTATGGCCCAGAGGAAGAAGGCACACCGATCAGCCCCAACATTAAAACCACTGACAGGTGAAGTGATTAACATTGATCGGCGCGCTACAATGCAGCGGTCTCCTGGGAAACCTCGGGTCCTGGCATTCGTGGCAATGCGACTTGACACACACCACCCCGCCAAAATCTATGTAGATCACGGGAACAGTGGAACCTGCTCAATATAAAGCAGGTGGCATAAACGCTCTACCTACCCCTCTCTTGCCACTTTAACACATGAAAGGTTCCACGGTCACGTTATCAATAATACATTATATACAACATCCTGTCTGGTCAAAAGAAAGTGTGTCAACAAACAGTTACTAAGACATATGACGTTTGGACTGTTATCAACGTTGTGGTTTGGTTGGCTTTAGGAAAAGATCATACTTTTAGGTTACAGTAACTACATTCAGTCTAACGGCATAAGTTGCATAAGTGACCTAACTCTCACACGCTCGTCATTCACGTATGTTATCTTATTTACACTACATAAAATAAAAACAAATGAAGAAAATATGGGTCGAACACCGGTCTCCAGAGGGAAAGTCATAAGGTCCTGTGAGCGACCCATCCAACCACCCCCTGTCTCAGACCTTACTTCCTCTTCACAATACCACAATAGAAGGACGCTTCAAGAGGCGACACTAGTTAGAGTTAGAAGCTGACTGCCATGACCAGGCTGCTAGAGTTGATGCTTTGGCAGTAAGAACGTGCTGCATTGTAGGCTTGAACCTTTTAATATGATTATTGACTAAAAATACAGAATTTCAACTTTTCCTTTTAGAGGGAAAATGTCTGAGGACAGATGTTTTCAGGTTGTTTCTTTAATCACTTTGTGGAATCATTTGCAGTCATTACATATGATTGAATTTCCATTGTAACACAGATTGTTGAACCTTACAACTCCGAAAGCCTGATTGCTGTTTATGACTCCGAGCGAACGCTCGGAGTGAACCTCCGGACTGAACCTCCCGATTGAACCTCCGGTTTCACTCCTCAGCCCGCTACATGTTAAAAGAAGTATCTCAGGTGAGCCAACAGAGCCTTACACTGCCTCTTATCGCCATTCACTGATTGACAGACGCTTTGTCTGAGGGGTGTGTTCAAACAGAAAGCCCTTCGAGTGTGTGTGTGTGTGTGTGTGTGTGTGCGTGTGTGTTTGTGTGTTTCCTAGCCGACGCATGCAGTGCCCGAGGAAAGAGAAAGAGAGGTTAAAGTACACCGCAGACCTGTCACCCGGCTCGATCTCCTTCTTTTATTCCCGTTGTATGTTGTTTCCTCCGTGCCTTCACAAAGCAAACCTTGTTTTCCTCCTTGACTCTTCCTTTTCCTCTCTGCCTACCCTCTCCTCCTGTCTTTTCCATGTCCTTCTCCTTCTCCTTCTTCATTTCTATCTCCAACCCTTCCCCTTTCTTCTCTTTTCTTCTTCCCCTCATTTTTTTTCCAGCATGTCCCCTTCTCATCTTCTAACCCTCTTTCCTTCATCCTGTTTTAGCTATACTTCCTTCCGTCTCCATAATCTCTTATCTCCACCTCATCTTCGCTCTTTTCATTCTCTTAGTTGCTTGCAATCCCCTCACTTCCACTTTGTGTCCTTCCATATTGTTTCGGATTTCTCCATATCTCCTTTTTGGTTCTGCCCCTTTTCTGTCTCTTTTTTAGATTCCTCACTTTTGTTCCTTTCCTCCCTCCCTCTTCCACCCTCTTTTCCTGGCTGCTATCTTCACTATTTCCTCCTCTTCTCTCCTCTCCTCACACACTGTATTCTCTCTCTTTCCTGATCTCTACCCCCCCAAACTCCACCGTCTCCTTGCCCTCCGCCATCACTGGCGCCCCTGCAGATGGAAGTTAATTTTACACGCTCCGAAGAAATAGGAAAGGAATGAGGAAGAAAAAAAAAATTAGTGTCAGCAAAAGATTTATAAGACATAGAAAATCAAGAGCCGGCGATTCTCTCTGCTATGTTTGTGCTCCAGGGTCCTTTCTGTTCCCGCTATAGCACACTATTTCTATCACCCCACTCACACTCGCACTCGCACACACGCACACACACACACACACACACACACACACACACACACACAAAAACTCCTTCCCCCCAGGAGCCTGTCAGATGATAAAGAGATGTTGTCAGGGACTGATTATCAGCCTCCCAACTAAAAACAAGTAAAACATCAAACGCACAAAGACCACACAGGGACTTGGCCTTATTTTTTTTCTTAATGTTCTCCTCCATACGTCTCTCTCTCCCACTCATTTCCAAACTCTTTTCATTTTGTCTCTGTGTTCGGTGTCAGGCGTAGCGTGTGTTTTTTCGCCTGCTGGGGAGCTATTTGATTTGTTCTGCCGTTTTAGAGCTCATATTGTTTCTGGTGTGTTGTTTTTATTATGACGGCTTTATTCATATCGGTGCCTGTGGCAGCTCAGGTCCCGGTCCTCAGTCACCGGGGAGGGAGATGGGGACGGGGATAGAGCAATAAAGCAAGAAAGAGCTGCATCGGCTCAAAACATGGCAGGCAGTATGTGTGCAAATGTATGGATGTGTGTGTGAGTCTATGCAGTATGTGTGGTCATGCTGACGTGGGTGGGAACGATGTTTGAGCGCAAGACTCAAATTATAACAAAAAGCCTTTACCCAATTTTCCACTGCAATCTCTCCGCCTGATCCCTGCAATGCGCGCGCACAGACACACGTTCATTAAACAATGAGAGACAAGTGTGTAATTTGTCATTCACCATGGCTGTAGAACAGGGACGGCGGCACGGAGGAGAGGATCCCTCCATTCATCACCGTGATAAAGTTTGAGTGACACGTCGTATATCAACGCCCCTTCCCCCCTTCAGTGATTGTTAGGGTGACCCATAGACAGGTAAGTCACAACCAGGGGGACAAATTATCATCCATCAACAAGTTAAAAAAACAAAAAACTAAACAAACAACAAGGTCTGACAGCAGCCGTGGGGCATTTTTCTGTATGTGTTCATGTCAAAGCACTGACATCATTTGTCTGGTTTTCTGGCCCACACTCAACAAACAGTCTTTCGGATGTGCTATCCATATCTCCACTTTAAAAAAAAAAAAAAAACGAAATTCAAATGAAATCACCATGAGCCAAATGCAAGAGTGCGTCTATCTGGAGCTGCTATTGGTTTACTTTCAGGGTAGCCATAAATAAGACAAGAGAAGAAGACGCGTTCGGTGTCTGTAGACCAACTTAACCAGCTAAGTTCATTGGGATGCTAAAAAGCTTGGAATACATCACATGGATTAACCGTTTCTGATACTTCAGGAAGTCAAATGAAAGAATTTTAGTAGCCTATAGCCAGTAATCCAATTATGCTGCTAGGTTTGGGACTGTTCATAGGCTATTTTATCTGAGCCCTTTGAATAAATTAAATTAAAACTGAAGAAAATGCTAAAATGCATGCTATGTTTGTTAGCATGGTGTAGTATGCTACGGTGAAGTTATGGGTGGACTGTATGCCACGCAGAATGGTAAGGTGATGGGGATGGGAAAGTGCCCCATTGTTATGTCTCGGGAGAGTTGACACCTTATTCTAAAATGATCAGCCTGCCTCTGCTAGCCTTGTGGGCTCACTAGATAAATGGAAATGTAGCCTAGATATAGTTTATATTGGTACATTTGTAGCATATTGCTGACAAGTTAAAGCAAACATTAACTGTGTGTATCGTGGGTATCTTATTTGTGTTGAACTACCAGCAGCGGTGACTCTGCACCCATTTTGGCACCAGTCTGTTCATTCTCTTCACCAACTGAGAAATAGCATAGCGTTTTAAAAATGTATGTGTACAACTGATGATTAAAGTTTTTAAAACAGTTTTTACAACTCAACTGCTCACAGTTACTGTATCTTCAATATACATTTAAGCCAAAATCCTGCTGACACACCTTGGCTGGCTAATAGTTGTATGCTTACAAACCGCTCACACTCACAGATTTATTCTGGACCTTAGGAACAGGAACAACTGCATTATGCTCGTTGGTTAATGGCGGCATGTGGACGTCCTGCCATGACTAGCTCTCCTGTGCTTTCAGGTCAATACAACACTGCAGCTGCAGTCAGACTGTGTTGAACAAAGTGCCATTTTTAATGGAGGGAAGGGAAGGACAGAAGTGAGGGATCAATGGGATGCTACTGACAAAATGCGAAGTCCATTTCTTCACTATGCTTCCAACAATTTCACAGCCATCAGTCCAGGATTGTAGGTCCATTAAATGTGATTGTGTGCGTGTGCCTGTGTGTGTGTTTGTTTGTGTGCGTGTGTGTGTATGTGTATTCTCTGTGTTTTCTGTTCTACCCCCAGCTGAGGGAGGCAGACAGAAGCAGAAGGAGCAGTAGGATTGCTTTTGGAGCGCCAGCGGTGAGCGATGCGGCCCCGCCTGTGCCGGGGGAGCCCAGGTTGGAGACGGTGGCCCTCTCTGAGTAAAGCGGGATGACATCAAACTGGCCACCTTCATCCTCCTCCTCCATCTCTGTCTGTGTCAGCTCCTCCTCTTCCTCACTCTCCACCACCTGACAGGGGGGAGACAGCATCGGGGGCAGCTTAGATATTTGTACATTTTGCAGCGCTTCAAAGCATCAGCATTATTCAACAGTAGGAAGTGTTCAGCTCAATTCTCACATGTATCTGAATTGGTGAGACTTCCGCAAATTTCATGTTAAATAAGTAGCAATTACCAAGCAAAGTATTAGAAACATATTTGAATTTATCCTCAGATTACTACAATAATTACCTCCTTTACCCCAACATGATTTAACAATAATATTCTGCTGTTTTCCAACAAGAAGTTCATAAATAGCTGCTATTCTTTTTTTATACATTTCCAGGAAACGTTGATACTTTGTTTTCTGACGAACTTCTGCTGCTCAGTTAACTGAAGTAGACTTAAGTAAAGAATCAGGTGTTTTCGTGCTGCACCCTACAGACAGGCATGATTGTGTACTTGTAAATTCTAAAGAAGAAACTGGAAAGTCTTACTTTGTATTTTATCATTTGAATGTAATTTGTATGTTGGCTTGTGGAGAATGAATGTGATCAAACAGAATTAATTCTTCCATAATCTGAATTTCAAATTGACTTGATCCGAACACGTAATGAAAACATCAATTAATCAAAATGTAGGTGGTGTAAGGCAACTCAAATTCATCTTTTCTGAGACACTGCACTGAAGGACTTTGCAGAATAAACAAGCACAGAGTCAATTCACAATTCACTCTACATTTTTAATACCACATGAAAGCGATGTGTGGGGGGCATAGTCTGAAGCTGTGTTTTGGGGCCGTTCACAAGACGTTTGGGGCCATAAGCAGAAAACAAAGACAAGTGATCAGTACAATTGAATTTAGTTTTTTTCAAAAAGTGGAATTTGTTTGTGTGCAGACATTGAGTTCGCTTGTATGTAAAAAACCATGTCAGATTTCTTCCTACAGCCCAGTCAACTCACATCATGCAACGTAAATAACATGACAACGTGACTCAGGTTATGAAAGTGATGTGATTAACATCATGTATGTATGTTAACATAGCTACGTAACATATCTAAAAAAAATAAATAAATCACACTTGACTCTTTGGGCTCTATTTTGCACTCAGCGCAATTGACTTTGTACACTGGCGCTTGTATAATTCCTATTTAGCATTTGGCGCACATTGGAATTTTCCCTCCACAGACGCACGTCCTTAAATTAGGGAATGAACTTGCGCTCCCGGGGGCGGTTCAGCGAAAAGAGGAGGTGTGTTCCGGCGCAAACGTTCACTGGTGCTATTTTGCTGTTTCAGAAAACAATTCCGCAACAGAACAGGAAAAACCTAGTCTAAAGTCAGCGGCGCTTATTCAGATGATATTTTAAGGGCGCATGCTTGGTCATAATGTAGCGTGTGCTGAACGTGCATACACTTTGCTTCTCTCATCTACAAGGAAGCAGTTCCCGTTTTTGCAAACCATACAAAAAAAGTTGAAAAGATTTAAACAGAAGAACTAATTCTTTTTCCCTATGATATGCGACGCGCCCGCCGTAGCCGTGAGGGTCCGGGAGTGGCAATGCGCGATGTGCTCTTAGTGGAGCAGGTGGAGGGAGATGGAGTTGGGGGAGGAGGAGTAAGGTGCACAACAGGAGCAGGTGGTGCGTTTGGAGACTTGAGGCGATGCGCCTGAGAGGCAGCAGCAACATCGCCACCCGGTCAAGACGGGCATTAATACCTTGCCGCATCCCGGGCAGTGCGGTCCGGTCTGACAATGCTGCCACGGCGTGTAGTGGGTCAGGATCCTCTGCACCTTGGTGTTTGCGCTGCTCCCTCATCAGCTCGGCCCCTGCGCACTGCTCCCGAGGCCCGGTGCAATGTCATGGGGATGCCAGCTGTAGACACAATTGTGGCAATTTCCTCCCACACCCGTTTAACCAAAGCTAATTTGGATGGATTTCTCCCATCCCCACACAACGCCACTTCTCGGTCTTTTACAGCCCTGACGAGAACGTTGGTCTCCTCGGCTGTGAACCGCTCCTGGCGTGCGCCTGGCAAATTCGCCATTAAAATAGCAATCCGCCATGGAACAAGCGCGCCTGCTTTTAAAGGGAATGTGAGATGACGCTCTGATTGGTTTATTGCACAAAGAGGAGGTGGCTTGTGAAAAGCAAACTCATTGCTCACATACATCTCCCAGCTGATACGACAGGGTTGTCACACTATCAACTGTTGAGGTACAAAGTGGTATTAGTAGACAGGAGCCGGGGCTAGATGGTTAGGGACTTAGTAGACATCTCTGTAACCACAGAACGGAGACGCCTTTGACAGAACGTCAGCACTCTTGTTTCTTCACACTTTCTGAATGTTTTATACAAATTCTAGCCATATCCTTGACATTAAATATATCATGGGTGTTCTGTGATCATCACTTTGATCCAGAGAAGTCTTTATTCAAAACTCCAAAGCTGTTGATGAATATGATTCACTGCAGTGTTATTGGCTTTGAGGACACACAGATGTTCGTTCCCAATGATATGCACCAACATCTGGGGGAGCCCAAGGCTGATGCTTGGTTATTGTTTTCCTACTGATAATAACGTGCTTCTTCGTCATTCCATTGAAATACTGCCTCGCTGGTGTCACGATGCTCAGATCTCTTTTCTGGCAATTTGAACTTTTCATCATGTAATCTGACAGCTGCAGAAGCGGTAAACAAGGCTGTCATCCAGCTCTCCTTCGGGGCACAGAAATGGATCATTGTCGGGTTGCTCTCTCTTTTATAATTCAAATGACAATCATTTTGGTGATTAGTCGTGACATCGATTCCAAACGTGGACAATCATCCTACGGGATGTAGGAAACATTGAGCCTGACCTGCTGAAAGTGCACCTTCTTTCCAAGCCTTTAACTTGTCTGCACAGTTATTCTTAGTTGCTGTCTGTTACTGAGAGCCTTGTGACCTTTCCTTTGAACTGCTACTTTTATAACACATTGGTGAGGGACAGAAAAAGCCTGAAGAACATTGTTAACATTTCTTTGAAGATAATTGGAGTGAAGACAAGCCTTGGGTTCTTTTTAGGACCAGCACATGTCTAGGTAACATACACATATATTTATTAAATACAGTGTTGTTACGGTTTGTTTAATATTGCTGTTTGTTGGGAGTTTTCATGTTCAGTTGTTGCTTATTATCGTATGACATTATCAGCCTGGTTTCGATCTTTATCTGGGTATCTTACGTGTATAAACCAGGCGCACGTTAACTCAGGTATAACAAGAATTAAGGTAACAACTTGAACGATCACACTGCTTCTCCTCTTCGAGCGATCACAAACATCCTATCAAAAAGCTACAAATGAGCCATTTTTCTTTTCATTTGTATAAATGTCTAAATAAAATGTATCTATCACACAATACAATCTGTATCTACTGATAATGATATTTACCAGAATACTCTTTTCAACAATGACTAGATTTTTCCCCCTTGCCTTGCACTCTATACTAAAAATTGTGTAATTTTCATATGATCTCCAGCTGGCTGGAAAGCACACTGTTTACTGACAGCTTGTAGCTTCATCATATCAAAAATGAATATATCTACAAATGAGTACATCAACAGGCTACTGGTCTTCAAAATCCCATTCAAATCCATTTCACCAAGAATTTGATTGGAGTCCTTGTGGAAATGTAACATTTAAAACAAAGAGCAGCAATCTATGTTTCTAACTGTGACTTTTTTTCCATCCCTGGAGCAAATGCTCAGCTTTTTGAAGTGAAACCTTTCAAATTCTGGAAAAAATCGCTTTAGAGGAACACGCTAAAGCTCCTCAGAAAGACGAGACAAGCAGCTGAGTGACGGACAGATGAGGAGATTTGGAGCAGGTATAGATGGAGGGGGGAGAGGTACAGTGAGGGCTGGAGGATGCGCGACTGAAAAAATAGTGAACAAAAAAAAGAGTGAATGAGTAAATGAAAAAAAGGGAAGGGTGGAGGAAGTTTAGAAAGGACAGAAGGAAGGAAAGAAGGAGGGAAGAAGGGGGATTTGGGGAAGGAAGAGAAAGAAGGGGGAGACATATGGGCATGAATAAATTCATACTAATGAAGCCTGACTGATGCACCGCTTCCACCCAACACCTCATCTAATCCGCTCACTGGGAGAGAGACACAGACGGACACAGAGAGGGAGAGAGAGAGCAGTGGAGGAGGGCATCTGAGGAGGAGAGAGAGTTGGAATCCCCTCTTGTCTGGCGGCCCAGATTATCTCTGGCAGTGAGGCATGCTGGGAGCCAGGGAGCCACAGCCACAGCATATTGTGGTCTGGCCAAGGTTACAGTAGCCAGGACCGCAATTGAATTGGACTACGTTTAATGGTCAGTGTTGGACAAGGGCAGCCAGGAAGCGGTGAGAGGAGGAAGTCTGGAAACATATGTGTTCACAGCACATTTCAGCATGTCTGCGTGCGCATTACTGTCTGCACATCACGAGCTGGCACGCTCACACTTCATCCAACAGGACTGCAATCAAAACACTTCAGGCCAAGACTTGTGTGTGTGTCACAGACTGTGTGAAGCCTGATGAGCTGGGACGGACGAATTAAACGGACACAGTCTGGACAGTTTAGACAATTGTTTGGTTGTAGTTGACAGCCTCCTGCTAAGCACCAAGTAATAGGAAAATGCATATTGTGAATAACCCAAACTGTATCCATCATGTCTCTCCAATCAGTCCTGGTGGAATGGACACATCATTTAAAATAAATGTATTTCTTCCCTCATAGGATGTTTCATTTTTTCTATTAGCACTATATTTACGATAAATTCATATATTGCTCTAATAAATGTACATCCGTGGTTACAAGCCAGCATAGATCCCTTGGTCATATTTTAGCGGCATGGCTAACGGTAGGGTGACGGTCAGTTGGTCCACCACTATGGTCCACACTGCTGTCTTAGCAAAAGAACCATTTAAATCTTACAAGCTGTCCTGAGCCAGTAAGAGATAGTAACCATGCTGACTTTGGTGATCATTTGACATTCTCTTTTACCTGCATAAATAAAAAGGTCTCAGTCAGTTGGCTGGTTTGCCATTAAATGGCTGACATTCATGTTCCTGTCAGGATGATTTGCCATAACTTTTGTAATCCTATGACTTTTTAACCAGCACCATCAGCAGGTCAACATTATAATTTATGCAATACTTTGGTTCATGACCAAATATCTGCTATAAAAAACTACTGACAGTCCCATCAGTTTCACCGAGCTATTGCATAAAGTCTTTTAAGGCCAACGTACCTATAAGACTTTCCACTTCCATCAAAGCTACGCCCGAGTAGAGGCCATGATAAACCACATTTAAGAATACACAATATTTCAGAAAACAAGACATTTCACAAAAAAAAAAGTACTTCTGCCTCGATCTGGTGTTGTGTTAGGTGAAATGTTGTGTTTTGATCCTCAGGGCCACCATACACCACTTTGAGCATCAGCTCATAACACCACTTTGTACCTTAATAGTTGTTGCCCCTGTAGTTTCAATGTAGAAAACTGAAGCGGGTTTTCTACATTTCACAAACTCTTAACTTTTAGTGTTATACATGACCAAACTGAACTCATAAAGTGTGAAGAAATGAAACACCCTTACTCCTTTTATTCTTACTAAACAGAAAAACCTTCTTGGTGTGTCTTTCCACGATCACTTCTGGTTAGGCCCGAGTAAGTAAGATGTGGCGACAATTTGAACTCTACACTCTCCATTCCAAGTCCCCACACGAAGTCATAGTCCCGGTCAGAGCTGCTGTAGATCACCTCTGTACTGCACCCTCCCTTTTCAAACTGGCATCTGTCTTTCTCAGAGGCTGTGTTCAGTCCCAGTTCGGTGTCCAGGTGTGCTCACTGGGAGGCTGCTGAGCCCGGTTCCAGCTGAGATCCGTAGCGGCAACTCTCCGCGTGATTAAGCCAACAGGGCCACTCATTTTCACCGCTGACTGAGCAACTAACAGCTGCTAGCTACAGCCAAAGACAGCTACAGCAGTTTGCGGTCCTACTGGATTTCTGGAGATACCTTTGACCAGTTGCATTATCTTCCAACTTATACCTTTAAACCAAAATATGTGTGTATAATCTTTAAATCTCCTCCAGTAAGCCTTTGTTTTGTTTTTTTGTTTTTTTTATACAAAATAAAAGGTTCTCAAATATCATAGCTAGATTTTATATGGTAGAATTAATCCACTTATCCTGTAATTGGAAAGATTTGACTGTAAACGTCTGTAAATATAAAGTCAATCTCATGTTGTCAAAATCCAAAAGGAGCGAGGGAATATCAGGTTTAGTGCTTTCAAGAATCACCCGGGGAAAATGATAAAAGAGATAAAAAAGCTCCAGCGATGGAGATGAAACAAATACCATAAATAAGCAACATAGTGTGTGTGACAGTGACAGGATGAGCTCAAACCAAAGATAATGGAAAAGGCCTTGGGTTAAGATTCTGAGAGGTAATTTAAAATGTGAAGGCGATGCGTGTGATGAGCTGAGGTGCACTCACAATGTTGTTGTGTTCGGGCAGGTGGTTGTTGCTCAGCAGCTCGTCCTCCTGAACGAGCGGGGAGGGTCTGGGAGCAGGCGGCTTGGTGGTGTCAGCAGGCAGGGAGCCGGGACTCCCCATCCAAGTGATAGAGTTACCTGCATGGAGACACAGCCACATCACTGCCTCTGCATGCGTGTGTGTGTGTGTGTATGTGTGTGTGTGTGTGTGTGTGTGTGTGTGTGTGTGTGTGTGTGTGTGTGTGTTACTCTGGCCTGGCCCGCATGCTGCGACGCTGCAGCTGAGTGGGCGTGAACCTACATATCTATTTGGCAGCTTTATTGTTTGAGCTGTCGGCGGCTTGATAAATCACCGCGCTTTATGGGAAGTGCATTGATGCATCGATTCAGGCTTTAGTGTTTGGACATACAGGCTCAGTGTGTATCGACAGCCTTATTGACGGCTGCTGTGATTGAGTGACACCTGGAGGGCTTTACCCTCCGGCTGCAGACACCTAATGCCGCAGATACACACCTTAAGACTCTTCTGAATGCTGAGGCTGTAGCATGGGGCTGACATATAAAGAGATAGAGTTCAGTTCATGCTGTGAACATCGCTGTGGGAGTCAGCCACCCAGACAGATTCAGCAGACATCTTCTTCGACGTTTTTTTTTTTCATTTATTCCCTTTGACTTGTTCCTCAGAGTATCTTTGATGGTGACATATTAATTCTGTTTTCATAATTCTGCTCCTCGGATACATCATTTAAAACAGGATTTCTTTAAAAACAATCTTTTAAATGTGTCTATTTTCCAAACAATTCCCAAGTATCTCAAGTGCCTTCTGGGTAAAAAAGTTTCTGAAACAGCATCAAAGTTAAGAGACACGTGTCATTAAACCATAAGAAATCCTTTCCTTGTAGTTTTTAGGACATTTTAATCAGAAAAAAATAATGGTTGCAGAAAATTAGCTTAAGATATGTCCTTAGGAAATATCTTTAAATAAATAAGATTCTTACATGCAGTGACGCTCGAAGGAATTCATTTGACCCCATTTTCCCAAATGTCCTTAGCAGCTAAAATGAGGGAAATGCTTTGAATAATAAAGTTCCTTATCTTGGGAATAATTCTCTTTCTTTTAAAGAGTGAAGTGAGAGGGAAGATTGACACAAATCTCAAGTCTGTGCACTAAGTACAGACCTGGAGGACGTGGTTATCTTAGCTGAGCATGAAGACTGGAGCCTGGCTCGGTCCACAGCCTCCCACAGCTCTAAAGCTTACTGATTAACGTCTTTATCTCTTTTCTTTGTATACACAAAGAAATGTCAACAAAGCACACTGTTACTGAAACCATTTCTTGACAAATTACAATGGCATCCAGTAGAGCGCAAACCTCAGCCAAGGCCTAACAGTCCCCTTTAATTCATTAATGTCTAACCCAGTATCAAACTCTACAGCCCTGTTTCACCACCTTAACTGCTGAACCAGAACTTAAAGTGAAGCTCTCGTCAAAATGCAACCTAGGCTTTTTTTGTAAATGTGTATGAGTCAAACCTTCATGTGAAAGTGTAATTACAACGAAAGAGGCACTTTTAAGATTGACTGTATTTTCATTTTTGGCTCAAACTCATTTTCAATGGGAGTGTATGGGGCACTTTTACGCTAGCATCAGAATCCCTAATTTTAAAACACTAAGAAGGCTCAACACAACATGAAACTTTGCTCATAGTATCACCAGGGTCTCTAAACATGAACGTGAGCATTGAAAACATTTTTTGTGTACACAGAGTTTACTAAAAAGAGAGTTTTTGAACAACTTCACGTTAGCAGTAGCTTGTGGTTAGTGTAGTTAGTAGTGTATGTGGTTCAGTTGAGCTATGTGTAGAGACCCTGGTGATACTATGAGCAAAGTTTCATGTTGTGTCAAGCCTTCTTAGTGCCCCATGCACTCCCATTGAAAATGAGTTTGAGCCGAAAACGAAAATATAGTCATTCTTAAAAGTGCCTCTTTCGTCGTAATTATGCTTTTACACGGTTTGACTCAGATACATTAAAAAAGAGCCTAGGTTGCATTTTAGCGACAGTTTCACTTTAAGATCACCAGATCTAGGATCCCCATCAAATTGTACTCACTCATAGCTAGCAGCCGCCGAAACCGTGCATTATGAGATGTATTTAGAAATGTACAAAAATGTCAGAAAGCATCCTATCTCACAATGTGAAAGAAACAGAGGACCGATTCCTGGAATCTCCCTTTGCGTCCACAACAAAAGTTAATGGGGTCTATTCTGGGCTGAAACACATCCTCCATCCAACTTTTGGAAAATCTGTTTGGTAGTTTCTGTGTTATCCTGCCAACAAACCAACCAAACGATGAACAAACACCCAGTGAAGACAGGTGAAAGCATAGCCTCCTTGGCCAAGGCCACAACAGTAAATCACCCACTCAGCACCTTGTCGGAGTGTGTCTGACCACAGTTTGATTTTCCAGATAAGATCATTGAGTAGACCTGGAAAACTCACTGTGACAGCAAGAACCAAGAGTCCAGAAAATCACTGTGCCCAGCCTCCAGGAAAAGTTTCATCACATACAGTGAGTCCCCCTAACATCACCAACTCATTTTCACATTTCAGTTTGAGTATGGACTCAAAATGTTTTTAATGGTGTGGTATATTTCAACTCTTTGGACAGACCTTCCGGTGTTTATGCTAAGCTAGGATAACTGCATCCTGGATGCAGCTCTGTAGCTGATACACAAACATGAGAGAGACACCAATCTAGTTATTTCTCTATCAGAAATACAGTAAAAGAAAAAATGTATTTTCCTGGAAAATTATTTCCAGGCACCTTTAACAGCAGCTATCTCAACTAACTAGAGTTTTAATTGATAACCAGGATCAAGGTGTGTCAGTCTTGTCCATTATTTTCTCTTCCTTTATCTACTGTGTAGCATCTATGCCACCTCCCTCAGTCCAGTTGGCACATTGTGTCTGTTTTTCTCCAGACATTTTAATAACCTCACTGTGAAAACAACAATAATAACCAGGACTGGGCTAACATGCTTGGGAGTGAAAGAGCTGAGATCCTTCACTGGACACCCATCCTTTATTCTCTGATCTTTATTAAACCTTTATTATCTGAATTAGTGTGTATGTGCATCAAATACACTGCACATGCCTATACAGGTCCTGACACCAGCAGCAGCACCTGATCTACTACCTGGCTGCAGGTTTGCTAAGTTATTTTATGGTAATTTGATACTAATGTTAAACATGTTAACTGAGACATCCCAACTAGATGCACTATGAACGAAGGGTTGTGGTTGTCCCTGTGGAGCTGGGGCCCTTGGGGTATTTTCCCCCTTTTTAACCAAGCCTTGTCTGACTGGAATCAGGATTTGTTTCACCTGTGCAAGATAGTTATCATTTCCCTGCTGAGAAGTGAATAAAAACATTTCATAAAATGTTTCTGTGCAGCCAACAATTCAAATCCTAATACTACTGATTGCAAACAAAAAAAGTAATTAATTGTGTGAAATGTAATCACTCACGCAGGCAGGTGTTGTGGGTGAACATGCGCTGCAGTCTCAGGCAGTCCTGCCACTGGTTTCCACTGCCTTCACAGTTGCACCACAGTGACACATCTGCAGAGCTGTTACTGATGTAGTTGGGGGTCATGATGGTACCTGCAGTTCAAAAGGGGTGAATGTTAGCTTTGGACAAGTCAAGGAACATTTTTTGCTTTACTATTAGTAAACATACTGGATATCAATCAGTAACTCACAGATGGAAACACAATCACCAGACACAATATATGCCAGAGACTGAAAGCCTCGACTGGCTTCTGCACTGTTTAACTTCGAGCAGTTTGTTTGCACAAAACAGACACAGGACAGCGTTCTTGTACTTCAAACAGAGCTGAATAGCCTGTTAGAGATACATGGCGTGGACTCTTTCGCTTTTTCCTAAGGGAGCTGAAGCCTGGAGTTGACATTTTCCTGCTGAATGCCAGCTTAGCAATTTTTGGATCCAGAAAACCCAAATTTTGATAGTAAGCTGAGGTAGAAAACGCCAAAGCTGCATGTGACACACACTCCCAAAACATACCACCTTTAAGAAGGAACATTTCAACAGAGACGCGGTCAACACAGTTTTTTTTATCCTGGAGGTGACACTTCAACAGGCCATTAATGCTAGCTAATGTTAGCTTCATGGCGACAATGTTTAGCCTTGGCTTCAGCCTATTCCTTTTTGAGTTACAGAGTTTGTTTAAAAATTTTGTTGTGAGAAAATGTTTAGTGGAAGCATGTATGGTAATATTTTGTCAGTTGATTGCACATACCGTAAAATACCAAATAATAGTCGGGTTTCAATTAACCACAGGGTCCCCTTTAAACGCCGGGTGCAGGTGTATATTTTGATAAATAACTGCCGGTTCCAAATAAATGAATAAATGCCGAGTCTAATTTTTTTTTTCTTAAAAATCAAGGAAGAAGACGTGACCACTGACACTGCACGTTTTTCTTCTTCGCCTTTTTCACGTATTGTGCTTGCTTTCTGTCAGTCAATATCACATTGATGATCGCCATGGCTCCGGTGCAGCAAAAACATAAAAAGTACAACTTGAAATTCAAACTTTCTGTCATAAAATATGCAGAGGAAAACTCAGGTGAAGCAGCCGCTAGACGTTTCTCTGTCGACCAGAAGAGAGTGAGAGATTGGCGAAAAAATAAAACTAAACTTCAGCGTCTGTCCGAGGAGGACAGCAAAATGGCCTGGCTGCCTGGTGGAGGGAGGAAGAAGGCTAGCGAGGAGCTTGAGATAAACATGCGTGAATGAGTTATCAGCAAACGGGCACGCCACGAGAGAGTGTCCCGCAAAATGATCAAAGCGATGGCGAAACAAATGTACGCCACCGTGAGTAACAGCAGAGATGAGGAGTTTTTGTGAGGAAGGAATTAAACGCCTGTCCCAAATTGCCGCCTGGTCCAAAATAAACGCCTGGTCTGTTTAGTGATTGAAACAAATAAACGCCCCAGCTATTATTTGGTCATTTACGGTATGTTAAGTATTGTATATTGTAACTGAAATAAAACTATTCATTCATTCATTCATTAAATATGAAACATGTTTGATATAATTGTTACTAGAGCAAGTTGTTGCACGACGCTAATCTCCATTTTGTTTACGTCTGCTTCCCCATTAAATCAGTGAGCTGTATCACATGCGATGTCCAGCTTCAGTCTGCAGAGCCATAAAGCCAGAGTGTTGGGGCCACGCCCCAGTTGCTCCACAGAGCACTGTGCATTGTTCATTCAAAATGAATTAATATGGAAACAGCAACAAATGTGCCCAGTGTGAAGAAGATAGAGTAGTCACCATTCACCTCATCATCAGTGGTAGTGAGTCTCATTCTTTTGTGTTAACATGCGATATGTAATGAAAAGCTTCAGCTCTCTGCACATTGCTTGGTTATACCTGGCAGCTCTCCTTTGGTAATAATGTGGATTCTGCTGGTTGTGCCTTCAAAAACACTATAAAAAATGTCATCCATCATTGTCAGACAGAGCAGAGAGCCACTCAACACTTCTATATCCACACCTCTTGTCAGCTGTCATACGTCCTCACTTTGTATCTTGCTGTTTCTTGGATTCCTTCTTCTGCTCAGTTTGATCACTTCATTCACACCTCTCCACCTTTTACTCTCCTGTTACAGCCACTTTATTGTGAGATTATATATTATATATATTCAACCTTTCTTTTATTTGTGTGTCTACCATGTAGTCGAAACTTATGAGGAAAAATGTAGGTTTAACCCCAACAGCGTTAGCTTTTTGCTTAATTTGAGCCCCTCGCTTGGTGCTAGCAGCATGCCTAATGTGTCTTCCAACCATAGTTATTACAGACCAACTGATGGTAAGGACTTTCATGTTTGGAAGTTTATTAATAACAGTGAAAAAATGAAAGCTTTTAATCAGTCTCTCGGTCTCAGTACACTAAATACCAAGTTAACTTTTCAGTTGCCCTCATTACCTGAGAAAAAAAGAAACTCTTGTGCGTTTGTTTGTTTGTTTGTTTGTTCGTTTGTTTGTTTGTTTATTTGTTTGTTTGTTGTAAAGTATGAAGCTGACCTCTGTATCCATGTCTAACTGTGTTAAAGTTATTCCATCATGTCTTTTAATTTGCTTCCTGGAGAACTTTGCACCACTTTTCAAGGCCCTAGAGGGTTTTTAGACAATTCTTCTTGACATTTTGTTTTATTAAGTATTGCATCTGTTTACATGACTATTTATATGTGTAAATAAAATGAATCGAAAATGAAGAACATGCTATGCAGAGGGTTTAAGAGAAGTCAATGTGGCAGAAGCGATTGAGTATGAAATGATGTTTTGATATCACTCTATCATTCGAAACTACTTTTGTATTACATACTTGAGGTAAGGTTCTTCTAAAAAAAAAAGAAGTTTTCATGAACCTTGCTTTTGACAATAACCAATTTACTGCTTTCACTTTTTTTTTAGTTTTTAGTACTGTATAAATTGGTCAACAATCTGCCTTTTGTTTGGAAATCTTCTTGTACCATTTATTCTTTTTCACTTGTTACTGGGTTTGATACATGTGAGTATTGTCTGTATTTTTGCCTCAGAAATATTAGAATCTCTAAATGTATTTTTTTTTAGATTTTTTTTTTTGCTCAACACAAGATTCATAGCAGGTTCTTTTATGAACACTACTTGAAGCAATCAGCCAGTACATTAAAACCCATAACAGATGATGTGAATAATCTTGTTACAATGCAATATTCGGCTGAGAAACATAGGATCCTGCATCTACAGATGTTTCTCCTTTCAGAGGACAGACCAGGAGGGTGGACTTTCATCCAGCTGATTTTGCATTAGCTGCAGTGCGCACCAACGAGCACTAGGTGACACATGTGCACAGTACAGACTACAGTGAACTACGGTTAGTATGACGCATCAGACTAATCAAATAACTGAATACTTTGTTCTAGTAAAGTTCGTTGATGCAGAGGATCTAAAAGTATTACTGCCATGCTAGAGCACTTGAAGCGGAAGCATCCCCAAGCGACTTATCAAGATGGCACCATTAGGTGTGGGAGTGTCACTCCATGGGTTAAATATCAGCGTTAGACTACATACTGTAAATCCGCTTCCTGTGGAGTCAACCAGCCGAAATAAGGACAGCGGCACCATTGCTGAGCATATTGTGGTCAAACAGGGTATAAAGTAAAATCATGTCATCGGGATTCAAGCCCTATGCTGCCACCTTTGCTTTTCAAGTGCAGCCCCCCATCTCTAAGGGAACACAGCAGCAAACAGGTCATATGGAAGGAGAAAAATGTGTATGTAGATGCCACTGGACAAACACTACCCATTCAAACACTGTTGTGGACCAAGTACACCCCCTCATGGCAAAGGTACCAAAAGAAGGCAGTGCCCCCAAACAGGACAATGTGCCCTGACACATCACAGGAACCCCCCAGGAACGGCTTGAGAAATGCAACAAAGAGCTCAAGGTGTCAACCGGATCTCGGAATGCCTGAGATTCCAATCTGATCGAGCATCTGGGATCTACTGGAACAAAGAGATCCATTGAGGCTCCAACCACCAACATACAGGACCGAAGGGATCCACTGAAACATCCTGGTGCCAGACACCACAGGACACCCCAAAAGGTCTTAGGACCATGCCTTAAGAGGTAAGAGCTGTTTTGGCAACACAGAAGGGAACCTGCACAATATAAAGCAGGTGGTTTAAATATTGTGGCTGATTGTATTTTTTCCATTTGAACTGTAGTCTTAACAAATCCTTTGGTCATGAGTAGCCAATTTACAGAACTAACAATGCTCTGTTTATTTTCAAGGAAAAAGTCAAACAGTGAAGTAGTGCTTGATCAGAAGATCCTTTTACATGACTTTTTAAAGAGAGGCTACAGCTCATAGTTTAAACTGTGTTTAAAAAGAGCTGCTACTAAAGTTTTCCCCTTTCTTACAGGGAACCAAGCTAAGAAGGGGATTGTTATCTGTTTATTTTCCTTTTATTATTACATATATTAGTACATTTATGATTCCATGTGATGCTGACTCTATAAAACATGAAGGTGTTTTCAACTGTTTCTCTAAATCCAAGTAACAGACAGGGTCAGACAGACCCATGGAGAGAGGCAGAGAGAGAAGGGGGAGAGAGAGAGGGAGAGACTTTGACTTTGACTTTAACAACCTTTATTAACATGTGTAGGTAATCATTACAGCACTTTACAGGACACTGTACATCCCCCCTACACACACACAAACACACAATAAAATCCTACACTTACAGAGCCCTTACATAAACACTTGACCAGTTCAGTCTCCCTAGAGCTACAAACAGCCCTGTCTACTCACCACACCTTCTGTAACACATCAAGGTCATTAACGAAAGAACAATACTTAAACTCAGTCCGAAGACGTGCAGAGAACAGCCACTTAAACTCAGGGTCCGCCAGCCCTGAACCCTGCAACCTGTTGCATCTTGTGAGCCAAGTAGCCAGTTTAGCCTGGCCGAACAGAAAATTCATTAGCAGATCTCTGTGCTTGGTCCAAGCAGAAGTCCTGGGTCCCAGTGCATAAAGCCCCTCAGAGAACATCACTCCCATCTTTCCACAGTCAGCAGAGAGTAAAGACAGTAAAGACAGCCAATGGTGACATTGAGAAAACACGTGATGTACAAACTCAGGCACCTTACAGAACACACAGCTCTCCCCCACATTATGATCCACTTCGGACAGAAACATATTTGTTGCCAGGGCCCCATGTAACACCCTCCACCGCAGATCCCCTGACCTCTTAGGCAGAGGGAGCTTATACAGTACCCTCCAACTGAAGTTCTTAACCTTCACCAACACTTCATAAAAAAACATAACCAATTTACACCCTCAAAAAACCCAGGCTCAGAGATGCAAAGGACAGCAGCTTTCTGTCCTTCTGCTGACCTTTTGAATTTGCCACCAACCTGGAGGCTCCTGCCCTCTCGCTTGACTGAAGGAGCCCAACACTGATGGAGTCAGAGGGTCTAACACCTGCCCTCACAGCCTTTCCAGAATTTTCAGAGATTTCACACCTGACTCCTCTGACAGTTGCTGCTGTGTCTTCCAGTCCAGCCCATTTGCCCGTCTCAGTTGGCTCAGTGTCACAACGCCAGCCCTGAAAAAAAACAGCTCAGCAGTGTCCCAAAGTAGGTGCCACCAAGTTGAATCAAAGGTTGGTGGATGATGGGCTCCTCCCATCCCCACGGTCCTGGTCCCACTCCCCCTTCTGGAACATGTCTGAGCATCCATCAGTTCTTTAGAATGGCAACAGTCCCATGCTGGCCACAGCTCACAGATTCAAAAAGAAGAGCTCTCAGTCCAGCCCACTGCCACTAGCCCTTTACAACCATGCGGTGCTGGTTCTCCTAAGCAAATACTTGCGCGATACAGCAACCTTTGGGCCACTTGGAGCCTGAAAGCCACTACTCTGCTTTCCAATTCAACCAGTCCTTTGCCGACCACATGTACAAGCAGATACAGCACAGCAGCTCTGAGCCAGTGATGACCGGACCATAAGAAATTCACTGGAGTCCTCTGTATCGTCCCCAACAGGCCCACATGTGGATTAAGAACACTAGCTTGTGCCATAGTGAAGAAGCCATCAAATTGTTGATAATCAGTGTCCGACCTCTGTAGGAGCCTTGAGAGAGAATCCGCCTCCACTTTGCCAGCCTGGTGGTTATGGCTGACAAGGTGACCTCCATACCCCCTGATAGTTGTGGAACCTCCAACTGCCTCCAGCCCCCACACAACAGCATCCCACAAGCCAGTTCACATTTGCAGACGAAGCCATTTGGTAATCTTAAGTGCACCCACAACAGCCTGCAGGTCCCAGTCATTTTTAACCAGCACTAACACATTGTCTGCATGGGCTGAGAATACAATAGGGCTCTTAAACCCTAACTCTAACCCCACTCTACCCTGAACCTTCCCACGTAACAAGGCTAGCAAAGGTAACTGTACATAATTGCCCTAACGATGGACAGCCCTGTCACATTCCCCTTCCTAAAGGCACCAGTTTACAAAGCCACCCAGCTACATTCACCAGACACCCCATCCCAAAAGCATGTGAAGCTTTAAACAGGTAGCCATGTGCCATCCTGTCAAAGGCCTTCTCCTGATCCAAACTAAGAAGACCAACGTTTATTTAACAGCTTTGCAAAGTCCATCATGTCACACAGGAGAGGTCTGACATGAATTGAACGTCCTTGTACACAGTAAGTCTGGCTACAGTCTATTATTGTCTTTAAGTGTCCCTTCATCTGGTTTGCCAGAGTCTTAATATCACCACAGAGCAGTGCCACCAGCCGCCAGTTCAAGTGATTCCAATCCCCAGTCTTAGGTAGCAGAGAAAGGACTGATCAGTCTGGGCCCAGTACTGACCAGAAACTTTTACAGTAATCAGCCAGGAGACCATCCACACCTGGGAAGAGACCAGGCAGCATCGCTCAACTGCTGAAAGGTGAAGAAGGAGTCCAGTTCACTCCTTTGGGTTAAGGAAGGTTTCAGCAAACCCTCCAGTAGTTCCTCAACACAAGCTAGATCACAGTCCTCTGCTGCATACATTCTCTTATAAAAGTCCACAGCCTGCTCCCACATTTTCAAACAGTTAACGTGTAACCCACCCGTCAAGCAGACGCAAGCAGTGCATGTGCCCATCCTCACCCTGTCGTTTTTCCTGTCCAAAGAAAAGGGGGTAGGAGCATCGATTTCATTCAACACTGGGGATTTTAAGATTTTGACATTAGTTACATAAAATTAAGATTTTTCACAATGGATAATGTAACAAGCTTTTAAAATGTAACACATTGTGCACCAAATAGTGATGGTTCCCTCTAATCATCTCACCCCTTTTCTTTTCCCTCTCCCATTGTAGATACAGTAGTTCAAACTAGCTCCACCTCCAGCAGCGCCAACAGACAGGAACAAATAATCTTATGATGTCATACATAATATATCAGTCAGAGCAGCAGAGGGGTATTTTAGTCAAGTAAATGATCTTAAATCTTCCTCCACCACCAGCTATAATGTGATTTAGGTGCTATTATTGGCTGGTTTCACCATCAGCAGCTTTATTTTTTCAATATAATGTAACAGCCAATGGTCACATATACTTCTTTTCTTTCTTCAGATGCATTCTAAAATATTTTGTTCCCACACCTGTGGATCCTTTGCCACCTGCTGACACCTCCACCCAAGCACCTTCCAGCGATGCAGCAGCATGTTCACCTCAGACAAGACCAATACTGCAGCATCAGCTTCTACTGTCCCCTCCATGTCAGCAACCTATCTGAGATCTTCTATGGGGAAAGAACATCTCAGTGGACTTTCCATCATTAGAATAAATCATGTGGTCTCTCAACAGATGTCTACATTATGCATATCGCACTGAGGTTTATGTAATATAGTTATTGTGCAATAGTCTTATTTATACTGTATTTATTTTTCATTTTATGTTGTTGTTTATTTAATACTGGTAGCTTCCTCAATGTGGCTGCTACAATAAAGAAAATCAACGTAAAGTAATGTGTTTTTTGTGTCGTATTTCTGCAATGCTGTAAGCTATACAGGCAACAGACGTAAGTTGTAGAATTGATAGCGCAATTCAAAGTAAGTGCATGCACCTGAACATTTATTTATTTATTGACTTATTTATTCATTTATCTATTTATTTATTGATTGATTTATTTATTTCAATAATTCTGCCTAGGACCATCGACATAAATGAAAAGCCCGCTGTAAGGTCCTCTGAGGTCCGACAGGATGTTGCTTTGCTTTCAGGTCAGAGGCAGCAGCGACTCCTCTGCTGGCAGGTTGGATCTGAGACACTTTGACAGGTCGTAGAGGAAGCCCTTACATCAGCTGTGTTCATTGTTCTGTCCTCTCTTGCTCTTCTTCTGAGCTAAAAATCTGTCCTTGCATGCTCTGAAATCATAACTTTCACATTGGTAACCATTTTTTTCTTGTTTGTTTGTTTGTTTGGTTTAGATTTGTTTGTGCTTGCTCGGCAATTTTCCGCTTAAGCTTTAAATAAGTTTTTCAGTTTCTCTCTCCGATTCAAAAACAGTTGGAATGAATGTGGCTACCTGGTAGACACATTTTTTTTCATGCTGCCGAGTTTTTAATATTGACCATAAATCTAAATCACTAAATTGTAATCTATAGCCTCTCTATGTGCCGAATTTCAGGGAAATCTGTATTCAGCTTTTTAAAATGCCCTAGACACCAACTTGAACACATGCAAAAACATCCTCCCTCATCTTTACTCATCCCCCTCCTCCCTGCATCCCGTACCGATGAGTCCAGCGTAGGCTCGGAGGCACAGGCCTGCTGAGTCTTTCAGACAGCCGCTGGCCATCAGAGGAGATGGCTGGCAGTTATTAAGGAAATCAGCCAGTCTGGACCTGGCAACAACACAAATAACAACACATTAAACACAAGAAATGGGCAGGAAATCTGGATGTGTACGTTGGAGTTTAAGTCCAATACCAGTGTTTGTTTTCTTTTAAAATGTCTTGGCACTTTTTAGTACTTGTACATGTTGTGTCCTTTAATTATTACTTTCTTCTTGATGTTTTTGCTCTGGACCCAAATGAGTCACTTCAACTTTCAGCACCTTACATCAGACCAGCGTTTAAATCAAAATTTCAATGCAATATTTATCCGGATGCAAAAATTAATTCTCTTTGGATTTTCCCAAAGGAAAATGTTTGCATAGAGTTCAGCTTTGGCACATTAATTGGCCGCGTGCCACAGCATCTCATTTCATATGAGCCGACTCCATGCAGGTCTAACCTGCTGCACAAATAAGGCACCATGTGCAGTCAGTCATAAGACAGGAGACTAAGTTTAATATTTTGATCTGCTGTGGCTTGCTAGCATGTCCCTCTCAGATAGCATGTTTCTGGTTACAGAGCTTTCACATCACAAGTACAAGTCACAGAGAAGGCCATTATTCCCAATGAAGAGTGTGGCTTTTGAGGAAGCTGCCTGGGGCATAATGCTGCTCTTCGTGTTGATTTTCTTGCAGCCACAGTTCAGCTAACTTGAACTTTTACCTCAAACACGCTGACCTTCGACACACAGGAGGGTGTGATTTTTGATTGTGTTGTGATTCAGTGGTGCCAAATTAGCAGCATCAGGTCTGCTAGCAAAACATGTTTTTCTTACATATGGTATTTGTGTCATTAACGTAAATAGAACTCATTGAGCTATTGTATTGAGTGACCTGTACTGTAATGGTCTGGATATATTCAAGTTCCTCTTATGAGATCCGGCCACTCGAGACATATTCAATGCCAGGTCTCTCTCTCTCTCTCTCTCTCTCTCTCTCTTTCTCTCTCTCTCTCTCTCTCTTTCTCTCTGTCATCCATTTGGCTGTTATCTTATTTATCTATCCCGCCCTAATGTTACTTCAGGCTTGGGCTAGTTACATTTAGAGCACCCACACTCGAACCCTGTGTATAGCAAATAGTTAATTTTTTGCATCTCTAAATTCTGAAGTTATAACTACCCTACTGGCATTTGAGGACACGTACACTAGGTGAGAAAATTAATAGTAATATCATTTACATTCAAGTGGAGACCGTAACGTGCTACTTACTGCTTTGTAGGATTATTTACTACTTATTTTAACAATTTGCTGGTCTGAAAACAAAAACACTAGCTAGCCCACACATTACTACATTACATTACAACTTGAACATACATTATT
This sequence comes from Diplodus puntazzo, assembly GCA_963678695.2. NCBI lineage: Eukaryota > Metazoa > Chordata > Actinopteri > Spariformes > Sparidae > Diplodus > Diplodus puntazzo. Next base: position 11,257,057 of record OZ023158.1, on the reverse strand, counting down.
ACATTACAGTCAAACGTTAATGACTATAAATATTAGATTATATTATGTTCACACATAAACATAGACTCATACTCTACTGAAGGTGCATTGCTTTCAATTCTACACTACACACATAATCAGGCCAATCCATATAAAGCCATTTTTTAGAGCCCTTTTAGGTGTTACAATCAAACCGGATCAGCCACATGCATCTGTCTGTCTGGGCTTCATGTCTTACCTGCAGAGGTCATCTCGGCGGCAGAAACTCTGCTGATGGAGGCAGTTAGGCTGCAGACCCTCCATGTCCTGGTAGGAGCAGGAGGGTACAATGGTTTTCCTCCTCCTCTCTCCACACAGTGTGTTGGTGCAGGGGCAGAACAGGACACCCAGGCTGTACTCCTCGGGCACTCGCTCCAGGAAGCGCCGCAAGGCCCGGTGGCACTTGTGCTGGTTGCATCGGCTGGTCCCGGGCACCCGTTTGGTGCAGGCCAGCACGTACTCCGATCGCAGAGAGCCACACTTCTCGTACAGGCCACAGTCCTGTGCTGCCTTCAGGCACTGGTTCTCACCATCCAGCTGCATGAAAGACGATGCTGAGGATGGATAAAAGTAGAATTAGCCAAACACCTGTGAGTGTGCAGAGAAACGGACAAATGGAAGCCAAGCCTCATATTATATTAGCTAAAAAAAAACTACATATCTTCTGATGTTAAATATGTGAATTGCAGCAGGAGGAGAGGATGATTTTATGTGTACACAGTGAATGCAAAAAAGGGAAGGGCAGAAAATGTATTTCCATATAGTCAAGGGTGGTAATAACCAAGTAACTTATCTGAAATGACAACAATAATGACCTCAAAATGCCTAAAAAGTTAACCTAACATGATTTAATCATAATACTCTTTGATCTAGTCCAGGAAACTTTTAATTGGTTTCTGCTGATCATGACATTTGAATTTACAACTACACTCTGTCTAACTTCCCCTCAACAGGACTCTTAATTGAAGTGAGTTATTGCAGCTTGATTGACAACTAGTTTCCATCTGATCTCAGCAGATCAGTCCAACTTTTGAAAATGTCTTTACTAAATTAAAGTCTTTTTTACGTGAAACTATACACATATAGGTGTGTTTTGTCAATTGAAGTGTGATGAACAGCAGAAATTCTGCAGAAACTGGATGAACGTTGCCTGGAAATATTTCATTTTAATTTGCAGCTAATTATCGACTACTTGTTCGAAAATAGCAGAAAATTATTATATAATCATGTCGGGGTAATTAACAATACATTTGAGATAATTATTGCGGTATATTGGGAGTAATCTCAAGCTTGTTGCTTGGTCACTACCAGCTTCTCACCATGACAGATGTTGAGCAGATTCCAGTCTTCTCTGACCCAACAACATAAAAACAAGCTAGCTCACAAACCATAAACTCTAGAACAAAATGAAACAGCATGTCCGGTAGACCTTGCTAATTTAGCCCAGGTTATCCAGCACCAACAATATGAAAATAGGTTAATAGGTGCTGAGACAGAAAGAAAAGCATGCAAATGAAAAGAGCTGGTCACTACAGACCAGCACCGTGGCGCAGTGGTTGGTACTGATTCCACAGAGCATGATGTCCAGGGTTTGGATCCGGGCCAGGACAGGGCAATGTATTGCATGTTCTCCCCTTGTTCGCATGGCTTTGCTCCAAGCGCTCCAGGTTCCCCAGAATTGAGTGTCATTGGATACTGACCTCAACTACCAGGGCCGTCGCCAGGGATGTTAGAAATACTGAGGTCCTGCCCCCCTACCCATACGTCAGGAAAAATTTGAAGACTATACTATAAACCTGTGCATTGCTCTGCATTTTGACAGGACCAATTATCGCTTAGGAAATAATTTCAGTGTATAATAATTCATAATTATGTGTGTGTGTGTGTGTGTGTGTGTGTGTGTGTGTGTGTGTGTGTGTGTGTATGTGTGTGTGTGTGCGTGTGTCAGAGTGTGTTTTACCTGCCACTAAGGAGGCCATGCGAGTATCCATTAGCGTGTCATCATAGGGAGATACTTCCAGCTCCTCCTCCCCTGGTCAAAAGGAACCACAAACAGTAAGCACAGAAGAGTAAATGAAGTTATCATAGATGGTGACAGTGAAAAGAGATAAGACAGTGGTGGAAAGTCCTCCGATGATAAGAAGAACGTGGCTGTAAACATGAGCCATCTGAACTGCAAACATGTTCGGCATGTTCCCATCTCCTGAAATAATAATACATCAGTACTCACCTCATTGTCAGGCTGCTCTGTGTGCAGAATGAACCATCCAGTTAAATGTGCTATCTATCTCTAAATTAAGTTGAGCAGTGGATCTTCTGATGGGTCACTGCACTGAATTGACATTTACTTTACAAAAGCTAATTAGAAGAACAAAGGCGTCCTTCTGCGTTCCCTGCAGCGCACAGAGGTCCCTGAGGTAAAACCGCCCTTTGTTGATTAAGCACGTTAGCTTCCTTCTTTAGTGAAGAGTACATACCTCCACCCCCACTGTCTGGCACCCTCTGTTATCAAAGTTGATACAAAGAGCTCCACCGTGCGGGTTTTTATTAGTTAAGCATTGAATTTTAACTTTCACCCACACACAAGAACACTGCGCTGTATAATACATGATCAAGTCATGGTGTTAGCTTAATAGGGGACTTCTGCCACACTAAATTACTTGATTGGCTATAGAGAGGTGGTCACAGAGCTTTGTCATGGCAGTAGCTTTACAGATGAGTGATCTTTAACTTTGCTTGATGTTATCTTCACTATGAACTGTCATTGTTCTTTTCAAATTCATGTTCTTCCTTTCTTCAAAAGAATGAAATGACAAGATTGACATCAATCACCAAAGTCAGGACATGGATGAGCAGGAGGGCAAACCAAAGTCAGCATGAGCTTGTGTCATTGAAGACAGCTTTTGTTCAGTTGTGAAAGCCAACAGCAGAGCCTTGATTGACTCGTGGACGAGGCGTTTGTTCCTGCAAATTATCTAAACACACTCCAAAGTACAAACTCAATCAAGAATGTAATGGCATGTAAAGTGTTTATGTATGTAAATCCTATTCGAGGCTATATATTTATGGTAATGACACGCTAGAGCAGCCAACAGCGTTAGGAACTGAAGAGTGTGTAATTACACTAATGCTCCGCTGACTAATAGGCCACAGGGGAGGAGGAGTCCGCTGGCTAGTGTTCGCTCACTTACAGATGCACGCTTCACACCAGCACTCCAGATATGCTTCTGTTACTCTCCGTGTGTGTGGGTGTGTGTGTGTGTGTGTGTGTGTGTGTGTGTGTGTGTGTGTGTGTGATCAGAAACAGGTCTTTTTTTAACTGGACCTGACTTCCACATGAGGCTGGTTTGGGATTCTGATAAATGTTACAGATAAACTAGAAATTTACTAGATTTGTGTAAAAGTAGTAAGATGGTAAGATGATGAGGGGTAAATGTATATGCCCTGCATATTACAACCTGTGGCTGCTCCTGACCTTCTCTGTCATCACTTCGAATGTCAGTATAGCTGATGTCATTGCACAGCTGTTGGCTGCTGTTCAACATGTTATGAGTCGCAAATATGCCAAATCTACTTTTCTACTTTAATAATAGGAGAGAGAGAGAGAGAGAGAGAGAGAGAGAGAGAGAGAGAGAGAAAAGAAAAAACTTGTAGCCTTCGGTATGCATTTTTAGTGACATAATAATGCTATTTTGCACATCTCCTTTGTTAGAAAAAAAAGAAAGAACAAAGAAAAATGAATATCTGAATCTGATATTGAAAAAAAACTATCAAATGAACAAACATCTGAATAGTCAAATATTCTGATCCAGGCCTACGTACGAAAGACAAAAGCCTGTCACACACTACTGAACCAATATGACTATAAACTGGCAACCTGTCTAAAGAGTACCTTACATCTCACCAAATCCATACTGACATTAGCTTCAGCACCCCACAACCCTGCGCTGGGTAAGCTTCTATAGGTAATGAATAGATAGAAGGAGACACAGTCAAATGCACCATCGTTGCATTCATGTCCCTCACACCCCAAGCCCCAACAGAGGCCTGACTGACCTGGCAGCAGGCGAACCCTCCAGTATATGCGCAGACACTGCTCCTCCTTGCGGAAGCCGCGCTGACACTTGCAGGATGATAGAGAGGGGTGTTTGGTCAGCAAGGCATCCTGTCCCTCCAGGCACTCAGCAGCCGCCTGATCCCCGAGCGGGGACATCTCCGCATCAGCCGCACACAGCTCCAGGCCTCGGTACAGCGCCTCACACTGGGGCTCAGTGGAGCACACTCGGTGAGCTTCGACACAGTCAGTGGGGGAGGGAGTGAAGGAGAAGATGGATTTTGTGGATGGCAACACACCTAAGAGAGGACAAAAGAGATAAAGATGCGGCGTTAAGGTCAGATATATTGCATCCCTGTTGTATGAGCTCTTAACATACTGGTTTTAGTGAATGTAGTAACCAGGTACAACAGCAGAAAGCCTCATGCCATTAGGAACCCAACACTTCATCAACAAGCAACACATCTAGACAGCCGTGTGTTAAAGGGGAATTCCAGTATTTCTAAACTTGGGGCCCATATCTACATACAAAGTCTAAGAATTGGTCCAGCAGATTGCCTCAGCTGGACACGGCTGCAATGTCTGCTGCATCATCCTTTTGGGGCAACTTGTTACCAAAGACAGTCAAGTCTCCCTTTAGAAAGTTTGTCAAAATCAGTTCAATATTCAGCCACGGCATTTTTTCTGGCAGCTCCTCGAAGTAAACTCCAAATTTCCGAATTTCCGAATCTCCTCTCTCCGACTCTGATTCATGTTTCCCCCCACTGTCTTCCTCAACTCAACTACAGATTCTCCTTTTTGTGTTCAAAACAGATCGTCTCATTCAACAAAAAGGTCTCTCTCTGTAGGACTCGTTTCAGTAATATTGTCAAACTCTTAGAATAACAACTTCAGCCTGTCAGGGACAAAAACAAGCACATTTAGTGGACATAACTTTGATGGTGGGAGTTGCCCCAAAGGATTATGTTGCACACATTACAGCCATGTTGCAGCTGCCAGCTGAGGTGATTGTTACCAAAACTTTTGGTAACAATAAATCATTTACACACCAACACACGTGAATCTGAGGCCCAGGTTTAAAAATACTGGAATTCCCTGTTAAGCCTTGATCCCACCAGAGCGCAGTGTAAAGCGTTAATCTGTGTGTCTCTACATTTGGTAATGGAGGGACTATATTAGCAGGGATATATAGAACTACTGTAGCTACAGGTGTAAATGCATATTTACTAACCTCAGCTCCATGAGCCCTGTAAATGCACTTTATAGCATCCCTAACATTGCCTAGGCAAATGTCGCCTTTAATGGCATATAGGCTCTGCAGTGGTTATTAAAACCACCAGAACATCAGTTGTACCATCTACAGAGCATCAGTGAAATCAGCGAGGTGAGATGTCTGCACAGAGCCCAAAGATACTAAAACACAACACCCACCCAGCCACAGTCTGTTCACCCTGCTGCCATCTGACAACACATACAGGAGTGTCTGCTGCCGTACCACCAGAATTCAGAGCAGCTTAGTTCATCAGACTGTGAGACTCCTGAGCTCATCCTCAACACCCAACATTTGGAGACAGAGAGTTTCCTGGAGAAAAGTTTTGCCGGGGATGCTGGGTCAAGGTAAACTTTTCACTCAGACCATGACAGAATGCGTGTTCCATATCAGACCACTAGCAGAGAAGGGTTGTAAGCCAAGATGTATTATCATCAGATTTCTCAACTATCAGGAGAAGGATAATAATCTTTTGTTGGGGGTTGTGTCTCATGTTATGTGTTTTGCATCATGTTAGGGCCAGCTTCATTTTATTTATGCAATTCATATTTGCATTTCTACACTTAACTCTCAACTGAAGAAGTAAAGTATAGCACACCAGTGAAGGATTTCAGATTTGCAACATGGATTGTCCCAGGGATCAATCAGCCAACCAACAGAGGACGTGTCTTATTACACGTGAAATAATCTAAAGTTGGATCCACTTTGTGTTCACACTGTTTTATTCCGAATGAACCCCGAAGTGTGAACATAACATTCATTTGACTGTCGTCCTTGCATTGCCCGCACTACCTGGACCTATAGGCTGTTATTCAAATTCTCGTGACTGGCAGCAGGTAATGTTTTTCTGTGCAAAAAGTGAATAAATACCTAGTTTATGCATTTTTCTGATAACTTGAAGATCTAGACTGGTACCCTGTTTTCCAGTCTAGATGTTGGAACCTCTAAGAGGTACCCAGGCTACACTTAGACTCCTCTGGTGTGAAAGTGGAAAGTGGTGGAAAGTGATGATTCAAATCTAAAAATCAGCGATCTGCAAATACCAATAGCAACTCTTAAAGTCCTATTTCAGAGGTAATGATAAAACCGGTCGAATAGAGTGCCAGGTAGAGAATGTAAAGAGGGCATCCTGTACTGTATTCTGATCATCCAGAATATGTAACTAACATCAATCAGAAATGGCTTTCTCAACAGTTCCCATGCTTAGAAATAGATTGTATTTATTAAATGTGATAGAGCTTTAAAGTAGTTTGGTCAACAGTTTTGGGTTAAGAGAAAAACTGCACCAAACGAGCAAACTTAACAGTTTGTTTAAATTGCTCCAGGCTGCTGAGCACCCTAACAGGCCAAATACACTTCGGACCAGGCATCATGACAATAGTCACGGACAAAGCACACAAGTGATTCCACTCCAATCTAACTTTCAATGGGGAACATCCCATTTTGTCTCCCCTCTCAACATTGACCTCTCTCTATTTCCTTTTCTCTTGTAGATAGACATGGGCAGACGTTATGATGACATTTTTATTTATAACAGACACCATTTGGGTTGTGTGCAACCCATAGTTTGTTTTGTTTTTTCCAAGAGGAGCCGTTGTTTTTTGAAGTGTGGCTGCTTCGATTTGCAACGGCAAAGAGGAGAGGCTCCCCTGGTAAAATCGAATCGCTGATATGCACAGGGGAAGTGCAGAGAAGTTGTCTGAGGACAGCAGGAATGTCATATGGGGAGGAGAAATAGGGGAACGGAAAGATAGATGGAAAAAGGGAGAGGTGGGCGCGAAGGAGGGAGCAAGAGAGACGGAGACAGAGACAGAGAGCGAGCGTGCCAATGTGAACCTTGATAGGTTGGACACGCGCACAGTATGAGGCACAATCAGCATGCACCACCGAAAATGATGTTCTTAGAATCACACAAAGATGCACACATATGCACAAACACACACACACACACACACACACACACACACATACAATCACAAAAAAACAACACATACAGGATGGCTGCCCAGAGAAGGACCCTTTTATGTGTGTGTCCTGCTGGGAGGGAGACTGGGAGGCACAGAACCCATCATTACGACCAGAACACAATACTGCACAACCACGGGGGGGGGGGGGGGCAAAGCAATCTGTCTAAGACACACACACACACACACACACACACACACACACACACACATCTCTGTGTCAGGATAAAGTGGCTGAGAGAGCATAAACAGCTTAACATTCAGTGCCGGATCAGTCGACAGTATGTAAATTGAATACTGAGTGTGCTGATGAAAGACTAACCACATACATAAAACATTGTTGGTTGAACAAACAGCCTTTGTGGACCGCCGCATCCCGACACTCTGCCACAACTCACTTTGTCCGCACATCAGTCTAACCACCGGCTGGAGCGGCTTGAACCTGACCAGAGACTATCCAGTCTCATGCCAGCGTCTCATCATCAAACTTCCACAAACAAATCTGTTTACATCTCTGCTGCACAGGAAACGCGGCTTCGTCCCTTTAAAACATGACGTCCTCCGGTGTCTGCAGCTCCCTATAGAGTCATGAGACACCCAGGTCACACACATGCCGTCTGCCAGTAGCACACACACAACAGTGCAGGGAGCTCGTCTGACGTACTTGTCCTCAGGTCTGACCGACTAAATCTCAAAGCTACAAGTTAGTAGAGTGCGTACCTACACTAATGCCCAACAGTTCCCTTTAAATCAATCAAGCCGAATCCAATATCAAACTGTATAGTCCTGTATCACTCTAAATTTGAACCAACCCGTAACTGCTAAACCAAAATTTGAGTTCATCAGATGTGTAGCAGCCGACCACAGGACGTCAAAACATGACAGAAATGACAGAAATCTATTTCTTCTTTCACCTATGTCACGTGTGCTTACATAAGGTTTAACCTACACTTTCAACCAATAATATCATGTCATCCACCATCAATCATTCTTTGCCTGTAAGTGCTGAGAGAGTGGCACAGAGCTCAGATTTCAGTGTACAAAAACACTTGCTTAGAACTTTATTCACTGAATTAATTGAAAGGGGATCAGATCTAATGGCGACTCTGAATGTTTTCTGGTGTTTTCTAACGTCCTCCAGCTGCTCTGCCTGAACCCTCTGTGAATTTACGGAGTTTCCTGATCAACAGATGCTTTACTCGTTGCTGTAGTAACGGCTAACAGCTGCTAATTGTACTTGGCTCCAGGTGAACACAGCCGGTGTCGGGACCAAACATGAACTCCAACTGCAGCCAGTTTGATGACAGTGAATCCTGAACTGAGGTAGTTTACAGAGTTTGGCTGCCGTTAGACAGTTATGGCCTGCTCGCTAAGTCTTGCAGCTAACGTTAGCGGTCCTTCAATGCATTCACTTCGGTGTGGATTGAGTCCACAAGAAGCCAGTGACAGCATGTTTAAATGTTCTACAATTTCTCCCCAAGTGTCAGGCAACAGGCAACAAGGCACAACAGCTTTTGTTTACCCAACTCCTGACACAGTGAAAGAAATATACAAATGTATTCATCTCAAACACAGAGATGACAGATAAATCTATCCAAGTGGAGAAAAGGCATGCAAAGCCAACTTTATGTCATTCATTCACGGATCTTTATTCCTCAATAGATAATTTGATATGTAATGTTCTATATTGTGACACTAATCAAAACTGCTTTATTCCATGCTGCACGGCTGAGTGAATCCAGCATAAGCAGACCACTTTGGCTGTGTGTCAGTCCTCCAGACAGCTTTGAAGCTCATCAAAAACATTGCAGGTTTTACTCAACTGAAGACAGAACAAACAAGCGTAAGGGACCCCATCTACAGATCATTTACTGCAGACTCTCACAACTCTCACAATGTAAAGGTGTTGCCCGGATCAAGAAATCATTAATGATGTAATTCTAAATGCTGTATCATAAGCAACAGACTTTTTTCAGTTTCTTGAAAACGTTTCACCACTCATCCAAGCATCTAGAACTGAAGAAGCCTCTTGGATGAAAGCTGAAATGTCTTCAAGAAAGTGAAACAAGTTGAGTTGCCTATGATATAGCATGACCTGGATGACTGAGAACCCTCATCAGCATTAATGTAGATCACACATTTGATTTTTCTGCCATGTGATAATTGTTAGAACTACACTCTTAACCCACATTAGTTAACTTTGAAAATTACGAGGAAACATTTGCCTTCAACAACTAGTTTTTACACGAGCTGAAACTAAACATGGAAGCTTTACTCAAAATCATTAGATCACATAAATTATTTCTTTCCCGGAGTCGAAGTTGCATGAAATGACTGTTTTAGGTTAAACATACAATACATTAAATTGCTTTTTGTTGTTAACTAGACAACTCAGTCCAACAGAATTGTACTGTTCATCAACACAATCCATCCTCTTCTTTCTACACAATGGCTGATGCTGTTGCGAGTGGAGCTACTTCGTTCCAACATTGGCACTAAGTTGAAACTACTCCCAAGCTTTTATTTGCCAAACTGTTAACAACGTGAGACGTGGACACTGAATTCATAACTGAACTCTGTCATGGTTAGTAATGTCTTTGTGATTTATATTAAAATGTATTAAAGACACACAGTAGGTTTTTCCTCATAATGACAGGTCTCAGTGCAAACAATGCATGCTGAGAAGTCTGATAATATGTTACAAATCAGGCCCTTAAAGATCTGAGTTTAACATGATCATTGTACTGCATATTTCCTCTGCAATGGGAAAGGTAATATCTGGGTTTACACTGTACATGTAGCAGATGCAGTATATGTTCTCATCCAGAGCAAGTTACAATGTGAAATAGCTACTAATTATCACTGCATCAGTTACAGGTCTTTATGTCCCTCGCCTGGCACGGACACCAGTAAACAAACACCTCTACCATTATCCTAAGCGTTCGTTAGTGTTTGTCAGAGCCGCTTATTTAGAGGCAGCTTGGCAACATATCCAAATCAACAGTATATAACTAAATCAGACAAAATAAAAACCCCAGATACGGCGACAAAGACTTACTGATCAAGTGAAAGGATGTTGTTGGTGTTAATATCAGTCACCCACATAAAATGCAATCATTAAATTGCATCACTACAAATGTCAATGTAATTCTGAATGAGGGTTTCTGAACCAATAAGCTATGGTTTTACACTAAATGTTTTTTCTTCTCCATTCAATGCTGGGGAAGTAAGAGGCATATTAACTACAGTGACGGACACAGCGCCAACGAGTGCAGGAACCAACTTTTTTCCTGCTACTCTGTTCTGTGATGGGACCCTGTACTAAACTCAAGCAGGTCCCACTGAAATGAATAAGGTAGCCAGTGTTTTTGTTGCCTTGTTGTTGTAGTGGCAGGCCCCTTTAGGAGTTTCTCAAGAGGTGTTCCCACAGGAAGTCCAAAATGCACTGTGAACGTTGCCAAGCTAGAAGGGCCAGTCTGACTACAAACAAGGCCAGCATGGAAGTGAAACTGTTTAGCTAACCTTAGCTTTGGCAGTAAGTCTTTTTCCTCTCAGACTCCAAATGTTCAGAGGAAGAAGCTCTTTACGCATTTATCTTCACTGGACGAGAACAACTAGTACATGTGGATAAATAAATGTATGTGCCACCATTTTGGTTGGATCCCCAAAACCTGTTTGTCACCAGCAGACAGCAGAAGGCAAGATTAAAGTTTTGTTGACACACAGTGACTGCAGGCAGCATGCAGCACTCTCCATCAGTGCTGCTGGAGTTTATCTTTGTTTTGCCATGAAAACAATGAACATCCAGTATGCCATCTGCTGCACACAGGCACTGTGTGAATACACAGAAGAGTCTGAGAAGCTGCTTCCGGGAAGACATGTTTGGTACCAGCGACGAGTACTTTGAGTATTTCAGTATTTCGAGTATTCTGCCGGGTCGTCATACAGTCGTACTCAAAAGTTCTCATACACTCATAAAGATCATGTATATCATGGTAGTCTTCACCTCCAATGCTTTCAGCAGCTCTCATGTCTCTGTGATGAATGAGTGGAACACAAACTACATTTTCACAAAAACATTCATGAAGTTTGAAGACGTGCTTTTTGGTTGTTTTTAGCTGACTCTTGAGTATCCTGACCGGTTTTCTCTCAGCAGCAGGTGATAGTTTGTGTTTCCTTCCTGATGGTGGCAGTGACACAACTGTGCCATGCACTTTATACTCACAAACAGTTGTTTGTACAGTTGCTCTTGGGACCTGTAACTGCTTTGAAATGGCTCCAAGTGACTTTCCTGACTTGTTCAAATCAATAATGTGCTCTTTGAGATCAATGCTGAGCTCCTTAGACTTTCCCATTGTAGTGTCTGCGGCTCTGAGTATAATGGCTGTATCAAACAAGCCCTATTAAAACAGGCCCAGAGAAGACTCCAGCTGTTATCAATCGGAATCACTCAGAAGAAGTTCAGAGGCCATGCTACAAAGAACAATTGTTCACACAACTGTCTATAATCATCTAAATCCATTGTTCGAGTTGCTGTATGCATGTTTTTGATCCAGCAGATTTAGTCACATTTTCAGAAGATCTATAAAAATGAATTACTGACACACACTTCATGCATGTTTTGTGACAAAGTAGTTTGTGTTTCTCTCATTCCATCACAGAAAAATAAAAACTCATTGGAACTCAAGACTGCCATGATATACATGTTCTTTTTGAGTGGATGGAAACTTTTGGAAATGACTGTATATCTCTGTCTTTGGACTGATTGAAAAAATTCAACCGTGAACACAACAGTTACAAAACTTTACAGGTTCAGATCAGATCAGAATGAAGGTTTGTTGAATTGTGGACAGAACACACATAAAGATTTTACAGACAGGTATGTTTACCTTCTATCTATTCTTTAATCAAGGTCTGCGTGGGATCAGATCTACATGAAAAAAGTGAGAACAGATAACTCGTACTCTGTCTTAATTTTAAGTCCCGATGGCGTTTCGCCACCAGGCCACATCATGTTAAAGGCAATATGCATCCATTCAGAAAAGCTGATAATTTGGAATCCGGTGATTTAAAAAATATATACACTAGCATAAATGTACTGAAATTGATTCACAAAGGAAACTAATTTTAACCATTTCATATTTTTTACAAACAAACAAAATTGCATTGATGGAGGCTGTGTGCCGGCCCGTTTGTTGGCTGGGTGTCTGACAAGCTCACAGTGAGAAGACTCCAGGGAGTCACTGCTCCCAGCCAAAATACAGCCTGACACATAAACCTGACACAAATTGTCTTTTTTAATTCTCAACAAAAACGACATATGACATGTTAAATAATGAGGAATCCACATTAACGCAAGATGTGAGCAACAGTGCTACTGAAGCGTTCACTTTGTTTTGTCCACAGCGACTCCCACCTCCATTTGTCCGTCTCTCTCTTCAGAACAGGGTGACTGTCAGCAGCAGGTCCTGAGGTGCTGGAAGGACAGAAGCTGGTCAAACGGTCTACAGCAGGCTTATCAGTTGATCTTTGATGGACAAAAATATTTTTCAAGTCGGCTTTATGGGAATAAATCCGCATTGTTTTGGTTTGTTGATTAGATTGGAAATGGGAATGAGCCAATTGTGACGTGCACCTCTCATGTGTAGAGTCAGTGTGGACTGAGTTTTCTTTTATATAAAAATGGAAGAAGATCTTTTATCGTGAGACGGGTGAGAAATGGATGTCAAAAACCCTTTCAATGTGGATTGGCCTGGAAGCTGCTGTTAAGCAGATTTTGTTACCTTTGAACTGAGCCAGGCTAACGTTAGCCATTCCCCCCTGTTTCCATTCTCTGTGGTGAGTTAAGCTGACTGGCTGCTGTCTGCATGTGTTCATGGACTGAACAGACACATACGAGAGTCTTATCTTACTTTTGGATCGGACACAAAAATAAGTGTGACTCTCAAAATGTCTGGAACTCCTCTTGAATTTTGAAAGTATTTGGCTTGGACTTTATTGTGGAGGGATGTGTGTTGACCCAAATGTACTCTCGCAGTGAACTGAAGCGGAGAGGTTCGTTAAAAATGGTTCAACACCAATCTGCACTTAAGGCTGTATAACCCCCCCAAAAAAGAGCTCTGAAAGAAGTGGAAATTCTGGTGTGTTTTGAGATCAGTCTGAGGCTTAGCTGCCAACAAGCTGTAGCTCACACTCGCACACACACACATACACACAGAGTCAGTGCATGTCTTTCTAGCTAGTCTGTACAGCTGCTAGGTTAGCAAATAAAAAGAGATCACCAGTCTCCCTTATCACGAAAGATATCAGGTTAAAATTTGCTCAGTGTCTCTAAAATACATAGCTGATGTGCTATATTTTGGTGGGAACTGGCCATTGATCTGACAGCATTTTATTCCGAGACCACAGAAGTCAAAAAAAAAATTCCACCAGACAGAGGGCACATTTGTCCAACAGCTTGTTGTGTGTGCAGCTGTCACGTCTTGTCAGGTCTTAAGGTCATGTTTTGTTTTTTTCCCTCGTTCTTTCAGTTCTGTTTCCTGTTTTATTTTGGTGTCTAATTCTCCTTTCATTTCAGATTCCTTCCTACCCTTGTGTGTTTCCCCCCCGTTGTGATGGTCCACCCCTCCCTAATGCGTTTCAGCTGTGTGTTATTACCCCTATCTTCCTTGTTTGTTCCTTTGCCAGTTCGTCTTCGCCCTTCGTAGCATGTGTTCCAGCATTCTACCCAGTGTACTTCACCCTGTTCTTTGACCCTACCTTGCCTCTGCCTCTGATTTCATGTGTAGTGAACCAGCCCTCATACCGACTGCACTTTTGGAAGCCCTGAACTGCCTGTGAGTCATGCATTAGGGTCTACACTTGGTGTGTCTGATTCTTGTCAACTTGTCCCAATTCAGACAAGCAGGAAAGGATCAAGGTAGGTGGCGTTCATTGCCATGGTAATAATAGTCTGGTGACCTTTGTCGTCATGGTTACAATAATAACTGTGGTTATAATTGTGAACCAGTTGTAGTTTGGAAAGGTTCAAGAAAGGATAAAAAATCATGGTTTATGTTTAAGGAATAGTTCACCCCAATGGAGTTATTATCGTGCGGCCCTGCCAATGAAAAAAAGTTTCTGACACTTCCCAGCAAAACAGCATCACAGCATTGTTCAAGGTAAAAAAAAAAAAAAAAACATTAGACCACAGAGCTTATTTTAGGCATTTAACTAAAAAAACATTTAAAAAAACAAAAAAGCGTTTGACATCAAGGCCAGCTAACCAGAAGCACTAAAATGCTAACTGATATCCGCAGTGTTTCCCACACATCAATTTTTTTAGTGGCAGTCCGCCACAGTATCAACACGTCACGCCACATATTGATTTTTCTATTTTTTAGAGCTGTGCGTCCTGCAGTGTGGTTTGTAGCCTGCCGGTAAATCCAACAAAGAAGAGGAAGAGGACGGTTAAATACAGTTGGCTTGACCGTAACTTCCTCTGCAGAGAAGACAGCTGGCCTTATCGTCGAGATCAAGCCCCCACAAAGAGTGCCGGGCCTTGAAGCCAGATTTTGACGTGGCCAAGCCGTGTAATTACATCGTCATGGGATGCAGTGGGGACTTTTTCCCAAAAGCTAATTGTGAAAGACACGTCTGTAAAAAGGTAATAAAAGCCTCACAACCTCTCAATGACTCGTTTTTACCGTCAGAGTTTGGACAATTCGGGCCAATAAAATTTGGAGAGTCTAGAAGATCCGCCCGATTACATCTTATTCCCATCCAAGTTAACTCGGCGCTAAACCGGAAGTTAGCACTCGGTCAGCGGAAGTCTCGTGTGCACATGCTCTATGGCACCCCAGCTGGACAGCCACTGCCACAATTAAAGTCTGATTCTGTGGGAAACACTGATCCGGGTTAAATTATTAATTCCTGTGGAACTGTACTAGATATTGACAATAATGGCTCATCAGAATGAGTCACCTCTTTGTGTCGGTGCAACTCTGAAATAAACAATATATAAACAATTATAAAGAATATCCCACAGTGTGGTCAGAATTCTCCCGGTTCTTCTGATGTTTGACATTGAAGGTCAAATAAACATTAAAAAAAAAACATGATACAGACAACAATCACCTGTGGCTATTTAACCTATGACAGGCAGCAGCTCACACACCAGCTCATCATCTTTTAATGATGCACTTTAACATCAGCACTGAGATGGTAATATAAGCGCACAATATCTCTGACTCACCTGGTCAGAATATACTGGCTGTTAAATATATATACCAGCTCTTATCCCTCTCTCTGTACATCCATATTCCTCTTGCACTGGAGACTCAGAGCTCGCTGTGGTGACGCAGGATAAAAGAAGTGTTTCTCTGGGTGAAAGTATTCCCACCACTGCGTTGAGAAGTGGAAGTGATACGTTTCACATTTTCTGGTTTGTCCGGAACAAAGAGAGAAATAACTGGTTGAGTAAAATGAGGAATAATGGCAACCACAGCCGAGTGAACAAACAAAGAAAGAGACAGCCATCTCTAAAAACCCAAAGTTAAATTGATCATTGAGGAGTGAGGTCATTAGTACATGAACAGGAAGTTAATTATTCATTAGTCTCACATAGCCAGACCTCACCACAGCTCCACAGTGCTGTGTCAGCACAGGAGAAATCTGGTTGCACCAACTCTTATTCTGGTATAGGGCATACATGCTGGAGCTTGTTTGTATTTTGTTAAACCAATCACAATTATCTTCTCAGGATGTGAGAAGTGACAGTGCCCCATATTTTCAGGGTCAAGTTATTTTTGCATGTGGGGAGACAGCTAAATCCCTGCAAAAAGGAAAAAAGGTAACAGCTGCTATCTAGATTAGTAACTTCCCATTTTCAGCATGAAGGTTGCTAGCTCAGAGGTTGTTGTTGTTACCTGTAGCGACCGGGATTTTCACAACACAGATAGACAAAGGGAGGAGAAAGCCAATTGATATAGTGTAATAATGGCTGGCTTTATATCATTGGTCTACATCTGCTGAGTCAGACTAATTGTTCATTAGTACTTCTGCTGAAGTAGAGCTGTGCACATCAGGAGTTCACATTGACTCCTGCCACAACAATGCAAAAGTGTGGTGTCCAACCATTTTCTGTTCTTTTTGTCACTTTAAAAACTGTGATTTCATTTGAAGTTTCAAACGTAAACTGCTATTTGAACAAGAAGAAATTTGAATATCGGATTCAATTCAAATTCAAAAGTGTAAGTGTGACAGACCATAGCTAAATGTTCAGAGGGGGGCATTCACGCTGGAAATTACATTCACATTAACAGTTACATTTACATTTAGGGCATTCAGCAGACGCTTTTGTCCAAAGTGACTTACAATAAGTACATTTGTCACAAGACAGAACGTACAACATATCACCATTGTACCAAGTAAGAATGAAAAAATACAAACAATTTTCAAGCCCTCGTCTGAGCAAAGTAGCTGCTATTAATCAAATAAATAACGGGTCAACCAATACGTTCTTTTTCAGGTCTGATAAATATTATAAGTAATGGGAACGACTGACAGCCAATATTTTGAACCGATATGCGTTTACAATAAAAATGTACATCTTACCACTAACTCCAACACAAAGTCTGGCTGAAAAACATTTAATCACATGTTTGATTAAAATAGAGCTTATAGTTTATATCATTTATACATTTTCTAAAACATAAAAGTGCACTTAAGAATAAAATACTGCTGGAATGTAAATACTAATGGATTCATGTGTTCATCACTTTGACTGGTTTATTTCTTTTATACTGCTGATTTGTATTTCATATTAACAATCTGAATCAGCAAAGTAACTAGTAACTTAAGTTATCCAATACTTGTAGTGAGGTAAAAAGTCTAATACTTGCCTCCATAATGTAGGATAGTCAGAAAATGCAAATACTCGACTAAAACCAATCAAGTAGTTCAAAATTGTACTGGCAGCTGCAGCTGTTAACTTGTGTGAGAGTGTGACCGTGCTGGTAAGAGCAAGAAATAACATAAAAGCCAGTCATTGCTTTGCTAATCAACAGACTAGATACAGTCAGTGAACTTCTTGATGTCCGCCAACGCTTGACAGTGACTTGACAGTAGCAGAGGTTATTATGGGCTATCATTACATGTAGCATGTGAAACACCAACTCATACGGGCGCTTTCAGACTGGCTAGCGACAGGCTAACGTTATCACTGGTGGTACAACAAAGTGCATTTTCAAACTGCCCTGTTTGCATTTGTTAACATCTGCTTCCCCATTGGATCAATTAGAGGGACCACATGTGATGTCCAGCTTCAGTCTGCAGATCCATGAAGCCAGAGCGCTGAAGCCACGCCCCCACTGCTGCACAGAGCAGCGTTCACTGTATATTCAAAATGTGTTATTATTGAACCTGCCACGTTTTCAAACTGCAAAAAAATCCCACACTGCACGAACTCATGTCCTCAGCAACAAACCTGCCAAGTGTGAATTATCAGAGAGACAGTTCTCTTTGTCATTTTCCACAATACATTTGCTTTTATTGAGTTTTTTTGCTCTAAATGACATCATCACATAATCACCAGCAGACCCTGTCTGACTCTCACTCCCAGAGAGGGAGGCTGTTTTCTGGGAAGCGTTCACTGAAGACTCGGTCAGGAGGGATGGCCATCGTTGTGATTTTTCCTCATTGAACTTTGTGATTTTTTCTCTATATCAGTTTCCAGAGAGATGAACTACAACAACACAACAGTGAAGGAGACAAAGACACGGTAAGTAAAGTTTTTGCTCTAAATCTCGTCACATAATCACCTCCAGTAAACAGCAGGAGCTTGCTGGCTCTCTCCGCCAGGAACGGACACTGTTGTTCAGGCTGAAGTGTGACGAAGAGTCAGTAGGACGAACAGGATGAGACAGTTTTCCACGTGTGAATTCTGTATTTCTTTCCTAATATAAGACGCTGAAGACACGACCTGCTATCACGTTACGGTTGTTCGGTCCTGTAACAAGTCTTCGTGAGTTGAAGTTTGGGATGTCTCTCTTTTATTTGATGAGCGAAGGATCTGTTTGCAGACCGAACAACATCAGACCGTCACACTCCTGTACTGTTCTGCCTGCTTACCCTGACACACACAGGTTGTCTCTCCTCTGTGACTACCTCCTCTGGAGAATAAGAACTATTCGTGTCTGATGGCCACGAAGTCTGAAGGGCTCATACTGGAGTGACAGTCTGGAACAGGGTGAGGACAGACTGTTTACAGCCTGCGATAAGGGGACATCTAAGGGTCGCTGCATCGACTCTGGCTCCCTATTCTGTGCTTCCTTGGTAGAAGCTTAAATTGAGAGCCAATAATTGGAGTCTGAGTGACCTTTTAACAGAGCAAAAACTTCATCATATTGGTAAAATTAGTTCTGCAGCACCAGGGTAGGTCAACCAATCCAATAATAAAAAAAAAAAATTGTGGGAGCAAGATCATGTGGAGCAGTTTGCAGGAAATCAACAGTATGAGCTGAGCTCTGTTCCCCTCTCTGCCGCTTTATGCCAGCAGCCCAGCACTCTTGCCTCTCCTACATTTATAAGAATCGTTCATAAAAAAGTCAGTGTATCACCTGCACATTTCTAATCACATTTCACAGACACTCAGACTCTAAATCACTAAGCCACTACATTTCTTTCTCGTCCTTGTTTGTGAAAACCCGAGGTAATAGGGGAGCTATAATTAGGGTAATTGTCATCGAAGAGAAAATAATGGATAATGCAGGGATGGTTGCAAAGGTCTCAGACAGTGATGAATGCCTCCCATTTTTATTTAGCTCTGCAAAGGAACCTCTTCCATGTCATTGTGTGGTAAAGGAGGTACCACCTCCAGTCCTTGTGTTCTGGCAGAGTAGGATGGTCATAAGGTGAGGCGCACAGGATTGGAGGGGGGATGCAAGGCTCACATACAACATACAATAACTCTAACCTGTGCAGCGGCAACACAACAGGGCGCCAGTTGTCGTGAATTAAACCTGAAAAAACATGCTGGCCATACCCAGCACTGCTCAAACACTCAAAAGCCAGAAACACATTTGATTCAGTACGTTTCCAAACATATTTGGGATTTAAGGACCCAAACTAAATGTCTGGCAGAGGTTCCTCCCCGCCAACAGCCACAGATCTGAAGCCAGTCTCTGACACATCTGTCATCATGATAGCAGATGGGCCTGAGGTCAGGCCGCGGCCGACCTGGGATCAGACCAGGCCCCGACCACAGAGAGCAGCGGTACCTTCAGGGACCACTAACTCCAGTCGGACACTGAGTTTGAGTAAGGACACGCCAACATACACAAGCACACACACAGCACTCAATCTGACGCCTGTTCACACACTTCACACACACACACACACACGCACACACACACACACACACACACACACACACACACACACACACACACACACACACACAGTCATGGAAGCAGAAGCCAACACACCATCTGCCGGCCCTGTGTTTGAGTTCCAAATCCCAGTTATCAACAAAACACACAGAAGACCTCCAAACTACCCCCTTGGATACACCATTCCCTTTGAGAAGAACGCCATCACACACACACACGCACACACACTGACCCATGAGCACACCACACACACACCTCCAAACCCTGATCAGATGGAACGAGGTGGATGGAGGCCAGGTAAGTTGCTCATTTTTCATTAAATGTGACTGAAGAAGGAAGATGGATTTCCTTACTTCATCCACCCAGTTCATTTACTTCACACACACACACACACACACACACACACACACACACACACCTAATCCTCATCTCTCTCTCTCTCTCTCTCTCTCTCTCTCTCTCTCTCTCTCTCTCTCTCTCTCTCTCTCTCTGTCTCTCGAGCTCCCCGTCTCTCTGTGTGTCTCTGTCCCTCTCTGTCTGTCTCTCTGTGTCTGTCTCTTTGTCACTGTCTCTCTCTCTGTGTCTTTACCTGTCTCTGTGTCTCTGTCCTTCTCTGTCGCTGTCTCTCTTTCTGTCTCTCTCTCAGTGTCTCTATCTGTCACTGTCTCACTCTCTCTGTGTCTCTCCGTGTGTCTCTTTCTCTGTGTGTCTCTGTATCTTTATCTTCATCTGTCTCTGTCCCTATCTGTCGCCGTCTCTCCGTCTCTGCGTGCCCTCTGACGGAGGATGATGGCCCCTCCTATTTCGAGCAGCTTTTTACACTTATCATGAGAGTAGGTTTATGATGCTCATTTCTCTGGCCTCATTGCTCTTCATAGATGTCATCGTCAGTCACCGGAGATCAATACAGATAAGATTCTCTCTCTGTCTTGCTCCACCTGCTGGAAGGACCCCTGTTGTTCAAAGCACAAACCCCTGCAGCACTGTGCAATGGGTGTGTTAGCACGGTGAGACACTTTAAAACACCTCACACCTGTGTTTGTGTGTGTGTGTGTGTGTGTGTGTGTGTGTGTGTGTGTGTGTGTGTGTGTGTGTGCTATAAGTGGAGGTGTGGTGTTTAGCTGTGGGAGTGTCTAAAGTTAGACCATGTGTTACTTGTATAATTTATTCAAAGGTTCATTTAATCATCAATTCAGGGTTTGATAATCAAATGTAGCTTTTGTTCCTTAATGCTAATCAAGAAAAACATTTCATGGTGGAGTCTTGAGGATGAGTTCAGGAGTCTCACAATCTGAGGGATGAAGCTGCTCTGTAGTCTGGTGGTCTGGAAGCAGATACTTCTGTATCTGTTGTTAGATGGCGGCAGGGTGAACAGACTGGGGCTGGGTGGGTGTTGTCTTTTAGTATCCTTCATCAATACATATTTTTGTCAGTGTTTATCTTTTTTTTTCAGATGCATTCAATTCATTTTTGACTTGAAGGTTATTTCAGTGGTCATGTTGAATGCCTGAAGTCTACAGACAAGGTCACACCAACGTTGCCATCGTGAGTGGAATAGCTCGCAGATTAGTGAATCCGCCCACTACTCACAGCTTTTTTCCACAATGTTAGCAGTTAACATTTCTGCAAACCACAGTTCCATAGTCAAACCTGTGATTGTCATAGACACATACCACATTAACATGTCTACAAAATGTGTCACATCATGTTCACAGTACATGGTTATTACCTGACTTCCATGACATTTTTAAGGAGACTTCAGGACAATTTCCAGCTGTGTTTTTGGCATTTTTTTAAGCTAAAACTACTGTTTTCCTAAACCTGACCAAACAAGAACATTAGTACAAAAACTGAACTGAACCTGAAGAAATGTAATGTTGCATCATTAACATATGGTAAATGTTTAACTTGATCGCAGTTGACCAATAGCAAGCTATCTTGACAGTGCTAACCTATGCAAGAATGGGCAGCCAAAGAATCCAAAAAGAAGGAAGCTATCATAGCTTATTAGCTGTGTTCAACCAATGCTTTTATTGAACCTCCTGTGACTGGTTATACTGTTTTACAAAAGGTGGTTTTATGGTCTATTAAATATTCTTATCGTTCACAGTTAGCTACTGAGCTAAGATAAGCTTTATTTTCCCCTCTGAATAACTTTTTATTGAATTACAGTTTTTTCCAGTTGCTAACACACTAAAATGACATGTATAGCACAAATATTTAAACTGACACACGAAGAGCAAAACTTCTTCTCAAGCAGGGCTGTACAGTGCGACATATATGTCGCACGTGCTACATCAAAACATGCCTGTGCTAAGAATTTATCTATCCTGTAGCATGGGTGCTATGAGCAGATTTAGCCACACAAAAAAAAAAAAATCTTGTTCGGAATCTTGTTTGAAAAAAAAAATCCTTCTGCGTAGAACCAAAGTAGAACGATGGTACTACAACTATCCTTCCTGGTAGTTGTAGTCAACTGTGGTCAATGATTATTGTTATGTCTTGTATATTGAACGCCAATTCCCATAATTCCTCATGGTCGCAGCTTTTACTCACGCTCTGTCCCATGCGGCTGGGTTGGCACACAGTGGCTAACGCTAACGTTACTCCCACGAGTCAACAACATGGAGAGATATTTCCAACCTGTCCGCATTGAGAACACGAAACGAACTAAAGAGACCCCAGGCACCCCGGACGACACAGACAATAACTTAAATGAAGTTAACAAGGACTGACCAACACCGACCGAAAACATTTCGAGTTATTATTCTATAATTGTTTTACATTATGTATATATCAGTCCCTCCAGAAAAACACGATTATGCGATCACATAATTCAATGCATAATCAGCCAAAGTCCGCATATTTATGCGGGGGCTGCATTTTTTCAAATACGCCGCATTTTCGTTGCAAAAAAGTCATATATCTTAGCAGAAAGTTGAAAAATGTTGTGTTTACTTCACCCAAGAGCAGCCATTTTCCCCCGTTGCCATGGGAACGTTATGAAGTGACGTAATTATGCGACTTCAACATCATCAAAAGCTGCAAACCCCGTGATGAAGCCATCACGAAGCCCGCAAATCAGTCTCATTTGCCAACAAAATAATCATACTTGTTTCAAAAACCTTACAGTTGTAAGTATATTAGTAGTATGTAAATTTACCTTACAGTAAGAGTTTGCACTTTAACAGAAGATGTCTGTTTTGTACAGCTACCTCTGTAAAACAGGAAGCACACATTTTATTTTTTTTATATTTTATTTATTCAATTTTACAGAAGTTGTAGCATATTCCTTTTGTAAAGCTACAGAACTTGTTTGACTCATCAATGTTTTGTAAGTTTGAGCCATGTGTTTATTAAGGTCTGAAATAAAACAAGATGAGAACTTAAATATTCCCAGCACTTTCTGTGATGTAGTATGCTTGCTTACCATAGGAAGTAATAAGAAATTACTCTCTACATTAAGGTAGTAGCCTAGTGAGAACAGGGTGTTGGGTAGGGATGCACCGATGCATCGGCTGAACATCGGTATCGGCCGATGTTTGCCTCGTTAACTGCCATCGGCCATCGGCAAATAAAAATGACATTCGCCGATGGCCGTGGCCGATGATTATATCTTGATTTGCGGCATGAACGCTGTGTTCATGGAAAAACTCTTTTTTCCCTCTTTTTTTTTGGAGAAATCCGGAAACGCAGCCCTCCCGTTTTCATGTGGACAGCGAATCCGCATACTTTCCAAAACAATGACGCCATCGCCGCATCTCGCAACGTCCCATAACAACAACAATGGCGGACCGCATGCTCGTGTTCGTGCCGCAGAAGATATCGAGCCTTTCTCGCAACTTACCCGCCTTGTAGTTGAGTGTGAGTCTCAGCAGCAGTTCGACCTCATTAACGGTCCACACAAACTATTCCGGTTTCCTTGCACTCGCCATTTTCATCTTCTTCTTCTTGTTGTGTTCGGTTTCTCCGTCTACTGTCTGTTTGTTTACAGCGCGCAAGTTTACTGTGCGTGCTCCGTGTCTTCTTCTCCATGTTTTGTGAATGTCAAGCGCCACCTAGAGGCCTGGAATATGAACTACAGCGTTTTCGCTCATTTTCAGTGGGTCCATGTGGACGCAAATATTCTTAAAACGATGACGAGGAAGACTCCCCGAAATCTTGTCATGTGAACTAAGGTTATCTTAAATGTCAACCAGAAAGTGACATTAAAGGTTGTTTTTGTTTCATAAATTGGTCTCATTGGATTTGTGCTCATTCAAGGATAGTGTTATGAAGAGCTGAATGACTTGTATGTTTCTGTGGCACAAAAAAAAGGAATAAATAACAAAAAGAAAGAACATCGGCATCGGCCATCGGCCAAGTTCTTATGTTAAACATCGGTATCGGTATCGGCCCAGAATTTCACAATCGGTGCATCCCTAGTGTTGGGAGAATCACTTTTTTTTCTCTTTTTCATCAAACCGCAGTTTTTGCAAGTTCCCGCAATTTCATTGCATAAAAACCTGCATGTTCCATCGCATTTCTTTAAGAAAACGTGCCGTATAATCAAGAATGTTTGCCCGCAACAATCTCAAAAAAACTCTGCATTTTTCTGGAAGGACTGATATATGAATTACACTTGATGTTACTGTGTAAGTGATGAGCTGCATTAATTGTCCTCTGTAGAGGTGACGGGCATTTTTAGGGTGTGCTACAACTCTCTGGTCCTGTGCTAAAAAACTGTCAGCCTCTGTAGCACTAGTGCTATGTGCTGAAAAAGTTAACGTACAGCCCTGTCAAGTCTCCAAAACTTTAAACACATTTTCTGCTTTACACACATTTTGCAATTCGAAAATGGCTCTTTTTAAGTGCACTGAACACAGTTCTCTGCATAAGATACAACAATCTGATATAAAGTCACATGTTTGCGATTTCAAAACACTTCCATTTAAAATGACACTACATGAGCTAACTGGCCACTACAAGTGCCACCTGCCAAACAATTGTTACCGTATTTGTTAGCACTTCATTCAGGAAGTAAGCATGAAATGACTACAGGTGAGCATCTTTGTTTTCCAACAACAATGGAAGACGTTGCAGAGAGAGGGAGATGAAGAGGGAGTGGGAGAATGAGAGGGGGAGGAGGAGTGAGAGGTAGAGCTGGTAGAGGAGGTCAAAGAAGACAGCAACTTTCAAATGAAATCAGAGCAACCTTAGTTGATCATGTCATCAACCATGGGCTGACACTGCGAGGCTGGACAAAGAGTGAAGCCTCACGCATTGTCGGATTTTCTTTCTGCAATTTTCTTTTTCAGTTTACTGTTTTGTGAGCATATTTTTGTTCATTCTAATGTAAATATATCTGCTGTGCATATGTTGCACTGACTTGTTTGGTGAAAAACAAAAAAAATAATATTTCAATAGCACGTGTGTGTATCTGCAAATATTTTTGTGCATGTGAACAATCTGAAGAAATCTCTACAGTTTGAACTATGTTAGTATTATGGCAAAGCAGACTACAGTTGAGAGTGCTTTTCATTCTGCCCAACTGTGTGTAGTTGGTTAGGCAAAAATCTGTAATACGAATGAAGTGTGTGCCATCTGGTGCAAAAGTTTGATTTTGGTTGCAGTGCTTCATTTTGCAGGATGTATAAGGTATTTTGCAGTTTGGGTGTGTGGTTTAGTATTTTGATAAAACCAGCCTAGTTTGCAAAATTGTGTTTTAGCAATCGGAAAAAACTGTAAAACAGTGGACAATGGTGACTAAAGTGCCACGGTGGAGTATGTTAAATACATTGTGAAGAGCCGTCAGTTAAGTTTGCAGTGCCACGTTCTGTTGTAACCAGTTCTTACAACAATGATAATATCCAATATCTTAATTTGTCTCGGAGACTCTGATGACGGTGCCACTGAAAACCTAGTTTTAAAACTTCATCATTTTTTATTTTCTGCAGAAGCTCCTAGCGGCCATAGGAGCAATTATTTTTTAGTTGCCGTTATCTTGAGATTAAAGATATAATTTTCTTCTAATAATGACTTAATTTATCTTGTTATCTCGAGATAAATTAACTGTGGCAGCTATTCCTCACAAGTGTCTCACTCTGTGCTCTCCGTGTGGAAACAAGCATCGCACTATAATGTAATACATAGTCATTAATAATATATTATCATACGTTTGTTGTATCTGTCGCTACAGTAGCCATTAAATACTCTGATATCAAGTCTAAAGGTAAAACATTCAAGTGGTTCACAAAACTTCATGAGGTTTGCTTTGAAACTCTCAAACCCGCCTCACAGGACAGTGTGTGTGAGTTTAATGTTCGACTCTCACGAATCTCACAAAGTCGTATTGTCATGATAAATGATCACAACATTTGCTAATCCGTGATTATGACATAAATAACTTGCGATCTGGAGACAAACAAATAACATTTAACTCAATAACACAGAGAAACTGAGGAAATAATACGTTAAACCCGAGGCTGTTTAGGGATTAAAGAGAAATGACTGAGGCCCGGACCATTCTAAAGCACATAACACTCAAAAACTCAGCTAATCTACTTAATCTGGACTGTGTGGGTGTTGGGTCTTTTTTCCACAAATGGTTCAAATGTTGTTCAACTTTATTTGGTGCCTACAAAACACAACAAACCAGTGAGAAGCCTGTCAAAATGCCCATGTAATATGCATTATGTAGGAAAGCCAAACGGGAGCTAAAAAACAGAATCTGTGAGCATTAGCATTCTATTGGAACGTAACTTGGATGTTAAATCGTCAGTAGCCAGGCACTTTGACAGTCATAACCACCGTTTAAGTGAACTACATTACATGGGCATTGAGGCAGTGAGAATGCCTCGGAGAGGTGGCAACAGGGACAGAATCCTCCTCCAGAGAGAAGCCCATTAGATACTTTTCCTCGACACTCGGATTCCAAAGGGACTGAACCAGGAGATTTTATTTAGTTGTTTCCTGTGATGCAAACTTGTGCTTTTTGGTGTCTGTGATACAGTTAGGTGCTATTCCGTTTTGAGATTTTGGTTTTGGTCCTTTGCTCTCCTTCAAAAGCATACAGCTCCCCCTATTGGGGCATGTATGTTGTGCAGTTTTGGATAACCTATAATTAGCACGCCTGTGTAGCTTTACAGCGATTTTGCCAGAATACACGGCGAAGAAGCGCATCTTGCCCAAAACGTCCGTGTGGCAAGAACATAGAGTTTGATAGGAGTGCTGTCCTTTATTTTTTTTTCCTTTTGTTTAAAGAATAACAGAGGAACACCACAAAACACCACGGACAACTTTCTCTCGAATTAAATACTAAGCCTGATGGAATTTAAACTGTTCTGTAGGAGCCTAGCCCTCACAAACATGCTTTTAAGGCTTTTTACAGGAAACCAAAAGGAAAACAGAAGTATGTTAAGGGGTTATGATCTAACAGAGCAGTTAAATATCCCCAGTGGGCAACTTCACTCCAAAAGTATCGGTATCAGTATCCCTTCAGAAACCCACTTGTGGTGTCTAAGCAGAATGAGTCCTTTCACTCTCCCTCCCACCCCTAAAAACACACACCAACATGCACACCTGCCTGCACACCGATAAGACGTCAACCACCGCCGCTCCAAATGTGTTTGCACACCGGCGCCGGTTGACTGCACTTCCTCATTGAACGACTTGAACAATTTATTCTGACGCGTTGCTGAATCCAAGGGGGAATTTAGATTGAGATTGAAAAAAAAAGAAAGTCGAATCAGACACGACCTGAAAGCCTTGAGTGTGGGGGGGGGGGGGGGGGTAAACCTGAGGCCAAGAGACAGGGAGATATATGAGCCTGTCACTCAACATTACAGTGTCACTACAAGCCGGACAGTCATTAACACGGCTAATGAACACAGCGGGGCTGTGCAGCAGCACGGACCACGCTCACATAAAACCACTGTGGGGGAATTTCATTAGTCCTGCTACAGCAGTCATATAACCCACTGATTTTCAACCAGGGGTATCTTCTGCTGTCACCAGGGGTCCTTGGCAGGGACGCAGAGTGGCCTGGCTAATTCAGAAAATGGAAAGAGGTAGAAATAATTGTTTGATATAACAGATCCACATACGCGTGTTTAGGAGTAAAGTAAACCAAGAAATATGCTTTCACATCAGTGCGAGGCTGATCTATAGTATATTTCCTGTCATTCCTTTTTTAAAATCCAGATCCATGCATTATTCTCTGAGGAATCAGTGTCAATGTCAAAAAAACACCCTATCTCACAATGTTAAAAAAAGTAGAAAAGAAAAAAATCCTGGATCTGCCATGTATCCAGATCAGCAACAAAAGTGACTAAGGTCTAATCTGGGCAGAGGCCCGTCCTCCATCCAATGGATCACTGTGTGGAATCACATACAGCTGAAATCAACCAGAACCACTGTGATGATATACTGTTGAACAATGATGATAAAGGGGACCTTATGATGAGGCTGCGGGGGTTTGTCTAAACAAAAAGGTTGTAAACCACCGCTATAATCTTCATCCAACAGGTGTAACTGCAACAAGAGATTTTTTTCAACAACAGAGAGCTTAACATGATTTGTAGATATCAACTTTATAGATTTAATATTATGTATGGATGTAAATTAGTACAAAATTAGAATACATTTGAGTGGTAATAAAAGTGAGCGAGCACATCTGAGAGAGAGCAATGGCTGATGTGGCATGAAAATTCCTAGAGAAACTAAAAGTGATCAGTCACCCTGCAGCTTTTAAGGACCATCAGGTCCGGTGTGCTCCATCAGCCCCTGTCTTGTTTGCCAGACATAAAACTGTGAAAAACATCCAACGACATGAGGCAGATATCGCCGTGTCCTGTTAAAGTGCGCGCTAACCTCCTGAGGTACTCTTATGACCACACAACACTCAAATTGTATTTCATGCTTCCCAGTCTCTCCCTGTGTGCTCCTAAACTTTGAGAGATTAACTCCCCTCTATGCATTTGTCTCTAACGAACTTCCGTATTAACTGAGAATGTGTAGGATCAGTGTGATGGCAAATCTCCTGCCGTTATCTAACCTCCGGGCCCTCCAAGGCTTTGCCTCACCTCATTATTGTCGGTGACAGGAGAGGTTTTTGGCCCACTAACCCGGGCCTGTCATACCCACTGTATGTCTCCACATGTATTGACCCTTCTGATTTTCTCTAGCGAGCGCTCGGCAGTATTTTCCTCTCTGCTCATTCACGATCACTGCCAGAGACAGATAACACATTTTGGTTCCATGTCCAGCTTTGGTGGATGTTTCCCTCTGTAAACTGACCCCCATACAGACTGTATATAATAGTATGTCATGTCAAAACCATGGATGGTGACTTGAATGTTGTTTCTTTTTTGGTCTGCTGTTTCTTTAGTTTAAGACTCCCCTTTAACACTGCCTTCTCAGCTGTCCGTGAGTCTCCACACATACTCGAGGTATATACTCAGCCGTGTAACTCCACAAAATGGTTGTTTCGGGCTTAATCGCAATCCACTACTGTGCTACAAACAACCCTGCCAGAGAAGTTCCCTACGTTTATGTTTCACGGCGCCGTAAAGTCACCTGTTTTCGTTCAGTTTTATTTTCATTTACAAGCTTTTAGTGCCCACACACACTCCTGCACACCTATAAAACACACCAAGAAATAAACGTAACAAGGTCATCAACAAGACAATACCTCGCTCACACCAACAGCACGTTCTTCAGTCATAAAGAGAACATCAACAAGCTGCGCTATTGTGAGACTGTGTGTTCGGCCCGAGCAAAAGTTTTCTATTTACGAAAAAAAAACAAAACAAGTAAAAGCATGTCTGCTGCAGTTAAGAGATGTTCACATGGGGACAAATATCCCTTAATAATCTAAAAAATCCATCTAAATCTAATCTAAAATGCCTTTAATAAATGTCTTATTGTGCACTATACAATCAAAGTCCAGGCCTGAATTCTGTTTTTCTCACTGTGTCAAAGAACAAGCTGCTGAAAAAACACCTGAAAATAAAGTGGTTCAACACCTCAATCATCAGTGAGGGCTTCACCGAGCTCTACGGAGGATCAAATTCTGTTTCAGCCAATATATTTGCACGAGACATTTGAATATAACAGTCTGCTGTTCCTGTGATTAATTTTACAGTTATCATGAAAATTCTGCTTCTGTTTCTCAGGGTTTTTTTTCTTTTTTTATCTATGTCTTGAAAATCTTGTCCTTTTATTTCCTTTTCTCAAAACATATTTAAAACATTAAATGTTAAATGTTATTTTAGTATTTTATTATAACAAATAAGAGAATTATTTGAGCGTCTGTATCCATAAATAAATCAATCCTTCCTAGTTTTCCCAAACAATCCAAACCAGAGGGTTCTGACGACTGTCAGTCAGTCAGTCAGTCTCACCATGTTTCTGGGTCCACTCATCATTTAAAGTTTTAGTTCGGGGCACGGAGCTTGAAGGGCGTAGCCTAGTGGTGTCTGGGACCAAGACACATTAATGGTCTATTCTGAACTGAGCGCACAGCCAAGAACTATTGGGGCAACAAAAAAAATTATGTCTATGAATTTAAATCATCAGTAACAGCCATGTGAAACATTTTACTCTGCAGGAAAGTTGGGAAAAGAACGATTCGCTTATTTACATCCCCGTGGCCGCAACACCGTAAAATTGAGCAAACGAGCCAAAAAAATGAAAAAACTGAACCCTGGAGTAGATAAGAAGAAGAAGAAGAAGAAGAAGAAGAAGAAGAAGAAGAAGAAGAAGAAGAAGAAGAAGAAGAAGAAGAATATCTCTTTACTTTGGAATAAAAAAAATGTGAGGCCACAAATGAAGTGTGACTTTCCACTCTCCATCCTCCTCTCCATCCAAGTTGCGAGTGGAGGAGCACTGAGACAAAGTCTGCGGTGTTCGTTCCGAAGCTTCACCCAACACATTTCTCTCCTAACGCCGAGAATAAACAGAGGAGCGCACGTACCTGAGAGGAAAAGAGCGAGCACGGTCCCGAGGAGAATCATCTTTGCTGTGTTCGGGACACCTGGGACGGGGTGAGGGGGGCGGCGATGGAACGAGGACGTGGGACGGGGACTTGGTGCGTTCTCGGCTGGTCCAGCAGCACCGCTGTGCGCCCCGCAGACAGACACCCAGCCTGCCGCTACATTCACCGCACCGACACTGTCCGTCAAGTCCGCCTTTTTTCCCCGCTTTTTTTTGTCCTCTGCCTTTGCGACGGTAAAGTCCCTTAAGTTTCAAATCCCCAAAAGGAAAGGAAGGAGAAGCCTCGGAGGAGCGTGTCGGAGCGAAGTACGCACCAGAGAAGCAGCCTGTGAGCGTGAGTGAGTGTGTGTGTGTGTGTGTGTGTGTGTGTGTGTGTTAGTGTGTGTGTTTGGATGATTGTGCCAAGGCTCCAGCTCTCACACCGCGCCGCTTGGAGAAATCAACTGCTGAATGGAGGAAATGTCAAGCGTCACCGGGCTGCAGCTCTCTGCCCGCGGACAGTCATCACGACGCGGCTCCGCTGGTGAGGGGGTCCCGGTACATTCTGCGATCATGACGCTGACAGCAGGAGGCTGGGGTTATTAGCCTACTGGTGATATCCCTCCCCCTCCTCTCCCTCTCCCTCTCCCTCCCCCTCCTCCTCAGATCATCATCATCATCATCATCACCATCATCACCTTCAGGGAAGGAGGGATGAAAAGCTGTGTTATTGAAATGAATTCACATTCTTGTAATCCCAGAAGACTCCGGCTTTGCGTTTGTGTTTTTCAATTCCACGTGGCTGTAACCACATGATTCTCACTTTTATAATTGTAACCCCAAACTTTTTTTTGTATTTCTAAACTACTTTGTTGATTAACTGAATACCATTAACCCGAAGATTACATTGATTTTTTGAGGGGGATGATCTGACAGCCTGGAGCAGGCTGCTGGAACAGCATGTGTAATGGTTTGGACACAATAGAAGACAGTGACAACTTCTTCCTTTCACTTCACATCTGGCTTCATTGTTATGCACAGAGCCTTCTGAACAACTGTTGGTTTTGCACAACTGAACTGTGGCTGCAGAGAGACTGGTTGTTTTGGCAGCAAGAGAGTGTTGTCCTTTCATTATATGGGTATTAGCCCACACATCCTCATACCTAAACTGAATAGGTCGATTTGTCAGCGCGTCCTCAAACTATGTGAATGTCGCAGCATAGCAGCCACACAAGTACTGGACCTTTGTCATACAGTTGCAGTTGTAGGTTTAGGCAACAAAAAACTAGGTGGTCGAGTTTGGGAAAATATTGTGGTTTGATTTAAAAACACTTATAAACCTACAAAAAGCACATTTCCTGAATGACTTACCCGACCTCATGTATGTGATGTCGCATTAGAAGAACTCAGCGTTGTCTTCTGGTTTCACACGGGACATGAACATCTGTCTCCTGGATGAAAGTCCAATTGTACATCCCTGACGTCATCCCCGTACTGACTTTTCACTCTTTATACTACTCCTCCTCAGTTCCTCCTTTGCAGCTGTAATAATCACTACAGCTACAAGAGGTGGTCGCCTCACAACAGAAGTAAATGTGAGTTGTAGCAAGCTGGTTTCATTTTTAACTAAAATGATTGTTGTTCTAATGAGGACAGGCACAAAAAAAATTGTATTTTATTAAACCAGATTTTATTTGTGTTCATCACTTACTCCTGCATAGTTTAGTGTTGTCATTAAAATGTGCACTATAATCTCTTATTTATTTACAATAAATCAAATACACACATTTAGATGTTGCACGTTGTATGACGACTATTTGAATGTCACATCAAGACATCCTGGACAACGTAGCACATTGAGATGTCACGTTACCTGCTCACTTATTCTGCAAAAAGACACAATGTGCATTCAGCAGCTTTATGCATCATGTCGCATTCTCACCACACATATGAAATGTTGTTCAGGACTCGTTAGAAGGGGCGGCACATCCAGTCATTAACTCATCAATTGATTATCAATTAGGAAAAAAAAGTTGTAAATTCTTATTACATTGACCTCTGTCATAGAGGAAAACACAACAACTTAATTCAAGATATTTACTGAACTACTGAGGGACATGGGCGATGAATGAGGACCACTAAACATACGTGTACATACAGTATATAGAACTAGAGGGGATGAATGAAAAGGCATGATGAGTTATAAATGTAGTTATTGAAATATTGCAGACAGAGCAAATGGATCAATGAATGGATGTTATCAAAACCTATTCAAAAACGCAAAAGGGTGAATTCTTCACTCGGATCAATAAAAGCAAAAATCGTTTAAGAATTAGCTCTGCATCAACTCTCAGACAGAACGCAAGAAGATGGTTATTTGATAGATTTTTGTGGTGATGAATGCTGATGATGAGGCAAGTTCCCCCGGAAAGCACGGCAAGCAGACTCTCTGATCCTCGGTCGCCAGGACACAGCCAGATGATTACTGCTGTACAGTAGGTTCAATCAGTCAATCAATCAGTCTTATTTGTAAAGTGCCAATTCGCAAAAGTCATCTCATGACACTGTCCAAACTGAGCAGCCACAGAGACACACAGACAAGTCCTATCCCAGGCCACAGAGGAGACACACCACGTGTTCTCCGCTCTTGTTGCATTCACTGACAGGTTGCAAAGTTGAGATACATGAAGCCAAAAAGTCTTCAAAAGTCATAAAATTAACTACACGAAAAAGGAGGATTGCAAAATGAATAGCTATTCATATGGCAAATGGTGGGCTTTTGCTTGTAGCTTTTAGGAATCTTTGCAGTCTTTCTCTTCAGTTCAGACTTCATTCTGGAGCTTTCTTCAGCTCTCAGTAAAAACTGATGAACATAAGACAGCACCCATTAATGCCTGTAGGCCACATGGCCAAGCAGGGGGGGCTTCACCATGGAGAGACCAAAAAGGGTGATAAGTCAAGATTCAGGACAAGAGGATGAGCTGAAAGAGCCCAAAAGAGAGAGATAGGGCAGAACATGCTGAAAAAGTTTTGTAGTCTGAGTGCATGTTTTGGAACAAAGAGCATCCTTGGTGCTCTTTTACTGATTACTAATTAATTACTTTGTTTGGGAAGAGAACTAGCCTCTACTTAAAGGGTAGTAATTGAATTGATTTGACTGCTTAAAATGTGAATTATACACACTGGCAAATTGGACTCACTCGTTCCTTTAGTCAATATATGCAACATATAAGAACCAATGGAAGCACTAAGAGCTTGTAAGATGAATTGATCAAATGACAGAGTAATAAGCAATATAACAAAAAAAAACATTTTAATATCTGTATATTAAGATTATATAACAACGAAGCATATCTTAAATAATAAATGATAATATAAGTCAAATCAGAAGTAAGTTAGTTATTACCAAAGCTCATCAGTGTGGTATCCTCTAAATAAGCAGATTTTAAAGCAGACTTAGAGTTCCACAATTTGTCTTTGGTCTGATAAATGAAAGATCTGTTGTCAGACTGAATGCCATCAGACCAACACTCCCCTGTCCAGCACTACTGGCTTACACTTTCACATAAAGGTCGTCTCTCGTCTGTTGCTACTCTCTTACTACCTCCACTGTGGGATCAGAGGTGGAACGAAACTGTCCCCCAATTCCTCCACCATAACTTTCATACAGACAGCGAGGTGGAATATCATTGCAAGATTCCCACCTTAAAAAGACAGTGTGAATGGGGCTTATGACTCTTGAAAGGTTTCAAGTTTAATGTTAGTAATATTACGATGGAGCTTGGTTTTCACAGTAAAACGTCTGGAAACATGCAGACTGGAGACAGATGATGCGAACAGTGTCCAAGAGTTTGTAGACTATGTTGGAGACAAACTCAGCTTTCGCTAGCTGTTAGCCATTAGCTACATGGTAGTAACTGTAACAACACATGCGAACAAACTAACATTATTCAGACACACTAACCATTCTGAAACGTCCTGCTGCAGCCGCAGAGTCTATATTTCTTCAAGAGCCTCTCCTTCTGGGTCCGATTCTGGGTCAAACCGGTATGGTTGAACAACAGCATCTTGGCGAGCCATAGTGATACATCCACTGTAACATTAGCGCATGCTACGCTAGCGTAAGAGGCTGTTAGGTTTAACACTAATAAACACAATAAAATCAGACACGGACTCAGAGTATTTTGTCTTTTCTTTGCAAAGGGGAAGCACGGTTGTCAGCCCTGTGAATCTGATCAGCAGTCTTCCAAAGATACCTTCCCCTTGCACATCCTTTTATTCAAAAGCAGTGGGCGTGATCGTAATATGATTGGTTAACACAGAATACAGATAACAACATTGTTGTTGTGCGGATGAGCAGCTATATGTGTCTTGTGGTTAGCCTCGACCTTCTGTAACATTCCACAGACTTTAAACAAAGCAGGGTAATAAATTGTAGCATGGGAAAAACTGATAATATTCATGTATTTACATAATTTCAAAAGCATGTTCATCATTTTGAACATGCTTTATCGTCAGATTTTTACCTCCTGTTTATCACACTTTCGGTAAAATCGTCATCATGCTTGTTTAAATGACACTTTCATTTTATAATTACACAGCAGTGCAATCCTCATCCTTATCAGCCTGAGCCAGTGGGTAATATTGTGGCTCACGTTCTTGCATTAACATTTGCATTTGTACAAAGCTTCTAGCAATCATTTTTTCAAACATCGATCGGAGACATGGGAGAATGCATGATGTAAATAGACAAAACAACAATAAGATCATCAAGAGAGGGGTTAATGCTTTCAACAGTATCTGCCACCAGTTTCCAGAGAAAAATCCTGTAACCCAGTCCATGGTTGGTGTGGCTCCAGGAGTGTTAGCTAGTACATACTGTTGAAGGTCAGTGAGATTTTGTAATGCTCGGTGTATGTCTCCTCCATCACTGAATCCATCTGGTATGTAGGTGCAGCAGGTGTCTCCTACGATTGCACACACTCCTCCTTGAGAGGCTGTTAGCAGGTCCAACACTATCCGATTTTGCATCACCGTGTCCCGTATCGTCTTCTTCTCCTTTTCCGTTTTCGTCCACGTCACCGAGTCGAAATTTTCTTCGTTTTCCATTTCTGTATTTGTACAGTTCGCTCTCGTAACTCCTATTAGAGTAGGGCTCGTTGGTTTCTTCACTGGGTTTGAGACACTCTGCTTCTATATAGCAGAGCCCCTTTGTAGCCCAGACTTCCCCACTACTCTGGTGAGTCAGGGAGCGGCTGTAACTTACAGTGGCTGAGATGGATCCAAGTGGTTCTTTCTGCTATCTTGACTGCAGTAGGCGTTGTCAATAGCACTTGATATGGTCCCTCCCACCGTGGGCTGGACCAGCACTTCCTCTTTATGACTTTTATGAACACCCAATCGCCTGGTTTCACCTTCTGGGCATCCTGTGGGAGGGGAGAAGAATCAGAGGGCAGTAAATTTGCATTTGACACTTGTTTTTCTTTAAACATTCTTGTCATGTGTTCTGCCAATGTTGTTTCTTCGTCAGCTTTCTCTACGTCTGGTGAGAAAGCAGGTAGTCGGAATGCTCTACCGTTTATGATTTCAAAGGGTGTCAGTCCTGTATCTGTTGGTGTTATGCGCATGTATAACTTCACTAAGTCTAGGCATTCTGGCCACGGACGTTTAGTTTCTTCCATGCACTTTCTTAGACGCAATTTCACTGTACCGTTTGTTCTTTCCACTAGCCCTGCACTTTGTGGATGATAGGCACAGTGGTTTCTCTGGTTTATCTGTAGGTGTTCAGCCATGTGTTGTACTACTTTATTTACAAAATGAGCACCATTGTCACTATACAACACTTCTGGAATACCATGTTGTGGCACTATGGCTTTTCACAGGGCCTTTGCTACTGTAAGTGCATCTGCACTTTTCGATGGGATTATCTCTACCCATTTAGAGAAAGCATCAACTATCACTAAACAGTATTGGTAGGGCCCGCTTCGATTTAGTTCTATGAAATCCATGTGTAGGATTTGGAACGGGTGTTCTGGCGCGGGGAACTTTCCACGTTTCGGTCTGAAGTTGCCCTGTGAGTTATGTCTTATGCATGTCTCGCATGATCTGCAAAAATGTTTTGAAAAGGTATTAAATCCATAGGTATGAAAGTGCTGGTTTATTAGGTCTACCATCCCTCCTGTTGAGACATGGCAGGGCCCATGGCTCAATATTGCTGCAGCTTTAAATAAACTGCGCAGGAGTACAGGTTTGTCATTTGAGGTGTATAACCCAGAGGCTGTTATTACAGCTCCCTGTTTCACCCACATCTGATTTTCATGGTATGGAGAAGCATTTTGCATGTCCTTCAGAACTTCCTGTGTTATGAGGGACGGTTGTGACGTGACGGTGTAGGTGTCTGATTTACCAAACGAGCAAACTAACATTATTCAGACACACTAACCATTCTGAAACGTCCTGCTGCAGCCGCAGAGTCTGTATTTCTTCAAGAGCCTCTCCTTCTGGGTCCGATTCTGGGTCAAACTGGTATGGTTGAACAACAGCATCTTGGCGAGCCATAGTGATACATCCACTGTAACATTAGCGCATGCTACGCTAGCGTAAGAGGCATCCTCTCCCTAAAAGGGCGTGTAGCAGCAGGCAGGCGTTGACAGACGGAGCTCATTAGCATTTAAAGGTGCAGGCACAGAAACAGCCTGCTCTCAGTAGAGCTCACTTGAGCAACTTTTAGACAGCTGAAATTCAGGACCACGGATGGCTTTGGGGCAATACATTTCAAATACAGTGTTGTTGGACTTCTGACAGCTGTGTGAAATTGATGAAAAACAGTGTAATGTGGGACCTTTAAAGGAGCTCTGTCAGACTTGTGTGTTGTGTTTGAAACCAAACGTTTCTGTTACCGGACTCCATTTCTAAGATTATGTTAGTTATCAGTCCTTCACAAACCTATAACACTGTTTGACTAATTTTGGACAGTTTAAAAAGACATGATCAAAACAGAACCAGAGATATAACCTTTTATATTCCATACATTCTTCTTCAGTTTCAAAACCTGGTGACTTCATTACCCATAATGCAACGTAGCCAAAGAGGAACATCACTGGAGCCAGTTTATCAGATTATATGCAGCTTCCTCTGGAGCCACAAAAAGCTTTACAATATGTTTCACATATGCAGTAGCACTCCCCTGTAAACACTATTCAAAGTGCAAAGTGTTTACCTTTAAATACATTAAAAAAAAACATGTTGGAAAGTGTATTGAAGACTGGGATCGGGGGAAACAGCAACAGTAGCCTTGCTCTGTCCAAAGTTAAAAAACTTAGCTTATCAGCAACACTGAAGCTCACTATCGCAAACAGTATCACGGCCATTTAATCTATACACAAACACAAATATAAAATCAACCATTTATTTAGTTGATTTTGTGCCGCTATAACCAGTCCTCGATGAACTACAGAGGGTTGTCATATCCAGGATATTTGTTTGGTCCCTGCAAAGGTACAATGGTATCAAATCATTTAACCTCACTGTGTTGACAAGACTCTGGAGCACTGCTCGCAGTCACTGTGCCTCTTTTAGGAAATGGGTAGACAAACGGGCTACACTGTGTTGAGAAGTCAGCTTTACAGTGGAGCTGTTGGTAGGCTTATCTATGCACTTAGGACAGCACCACGCTTTCTCTTTCCCCTGTGTCAAGTCATTATGTTAAGCTACGCTAACGAGACCTGCTCGCAGGTCTGTACTTAACGGAAGGACATGCAACTGATATTCAACTACGAAGCTAAACTGCAGCAGCTAATATGTTTCAAAGGAATGTAATAAAAGACTACATATTTGTAGCATTATGAAGGTATCTTGTTCACTGTATCTGAATGTGTCACTGTCTGTATTTCTTTTTACAGGACATACTTTTGTTTTACATTGAACTAGAAACGACAATCCAGTTTATTATCCACAAACAAAACCACAAATGATGCAGGATGCAAACTCTGGTCACTGGTGTCCTGCGCTTTCTACAACCAACCCCTGACACTAACCCGAAACAGCCTCAACCTAACCAGTTCGCATCATAATGATGAGCAAGCCATTACATGTAACAAATGAAATGGCTTGCAAAATGTGTGGGGTTGCTGCGTCAAATATGAATAAAATTGAATGGAATAATTTGCAATTCGTATTTTGACATATATTCAACTGAAAATAGTACAAAGATGATATATTTCATGTTTTATTTCATCAACTTCATTGTTTTTGGTAATTTTTTGCCTATTACCTGCAGCCTGGAGGTTTTGGTTTTACCCGTGTCCATCTGTTGGTTGGTTTGTCAGCAGGATTATGCAAAAACCCCTGAACAGATTGCCACCAAACTTGGAACAAGAATGGGCCTCAGCCCAAAACGGGCCCCATTCACTTTCGATGTGGATCTGGATAAATGGACAGATCAAGGAATTTTTCCTCACTTACTTTTGTCAACATTTTTCCTAATTTCTCAGGGAATAACACATGGATCTCGATGAATATTGGCATATTTAGGTGTCTGGTCTCTATGAGTGAGAACAATTTGATGGGGATCCAAATAAAAATCCAGATCTGGTGGAATGAAAAAAGGTCTTATCTAATTATGGATTAGTTGGGCCTTGGCAGAGGTATGCGCTTTACTTAGTGGCAGTCTAATCCAGAATCTGGTGCCAGCTGTACATTTCAAGCAAGTAAAAAAACACCTGTTTGGAACATTCCACAGGTTAACAGGTTAATTGGTAACAGGTGATAGCATCGTGATTGGGTATGAAAGGGGCATCCTCTAAAGACTGCGATGTTCTGAAGCAAGGATGGGGAGAGGTTCAACACTTGAATTGTATAAAGGAGTATTACTACTAAACACAGTTTATCTTCAGCGTATTGTATCTTCACATTATGTCTTATTTACGTTTTACACAGCATCCCGACATTTTTATAGACGGGACTTTATGGGAAAATTTCTTTGAGAGGCTTTTGTTTTGTGCTTGTTGCTCTCCAGTGGTTTCAGTGCTGAAAGTGTAGATGGTGTCTGGACGCGTTGCCGAGCAGGTGCGGAGCGGAGCGCTGTGGCTGTGCTGCTCGTCCTCCACACTGCTGCGGTGAGGGCTGTTAGGTGCACTGCTGGACTGGATGATTGTATAAATGGAGGAGAGAGGAGCTGGAGGAGACACTTTTATGGCTGGCCAACCATAAATAGCAGTAACACAGAGGCACACACACACACATGCAGTGCAACACCCACACACACACACTATCATCATGTGCGCTTAAATTTCCTCACATGCAATTTCTATAATTGGTGATGGAAGCAGCTGAGATGGCACACAGCTTTTTATGAGTGAGCATCTGCATCATGGCTGAATATCGCAGATTAGTTTCACTGACAACAGGAGAAACAAGATAATGGCATCAGAATTTCAACCAAACTATTGTGTTTTGTTTTGCACAGAACCACGAGCATGAGTTCCGCCTGCTCTATGGACGGCGGAGAACAGGGAGTTCATACAAACAATGACTGGCACAATGCTTTTGTTCATGTATTAACAGCTGTTTGAGCCTCACTACGAATCACAAACCGTAATCAGAGAGTCCATTTCCGTGATGACATGCACATACAAACATACTACACACACACACACACACACACACACACACACATAAGTGTTATAACCTTGTCCCATCAAGCAAACGACATGCCTCTCTGAGCACCCCCCAGAGGTCATTCAACCTCATGGCCTGTTGGGCAACAAGCTGTTCAGCTAATCAGTGGAGAGCCTTCTCTCTCCGGGGAGAGACATATGGTGCACAGCGCTGTGACATCATAACAAATAACAACCACTGTGACATCACAAATGAGGCTTTGCAGTGGTGTCATAAATCCCTTTGTGGACACATCTGCTTCCACCATGGAGGTCTACAATAGTATGGCCTGTATACAACGACAAGGCTGAGAAGAATGTGTGGTGCTGGAGCTCATGCTCATTTCAAGTAATGGAGTGATGTCACATTACGTAGAATGATAGCTGACAGATAAAACCCTCTGACCTTAGGCCCCTCCTATCTCTCTTCATATACACCTATTAACAATCGGACAGACTGGGGGTCCACATGAGTTCTGTTTGTTTGTGTTTTCTGTACATTTTACAGTTCAGTCACTGAACGCAACAGATTTTTATTGATGCTTTACTTAATTTACACTTAATTATTTTCCCTGAATTAATGTGTGTGTTAATAGACCCACTCTCACCCGATAAGCAAGTGTCACTGTCACTGTGTTATCGTACTGACAACGAGGTCATCTGACTGGTCGAGGGACAAATGGTAGTCTTTGGACAACCTTTATTAATGCCATACACCTGCTGATGTATTTATGCTGTGTTAAGTGTTTTACAAAACATAACCAAAACAATGCATAGATCAGATTGAACTGAAGACAAGTGAAAAAACTATGCCAATACTATTTGTTGATATGTCTTATTAGTTGTGTAAATTTCGACTGTGTCAACAGTGCAAAAGGTGATTGGGGATTTGTTGAGGAGGAAACCTTTTGTCTTCAGAAAACCAGGCAGGTAAATACTTAATTACAAGATTAAATGTTAAGAGAATAAATAATTAGAAATACTTTTTGATAAGAGTGCATCAATGACTGAAAAATATGTGCACTCCAGTGGACGTCACGCCATTTTGACCTTTATTAACATCAAATGGACCAGTCACTAGATAAAAAATGGGTCTTGATTTAGATACTAACTGATACTATTTAATTTAGCTGTTGGTACAACAATTCAAGTGAAAATTTGACCATAATTTTAAACAATTCATGCAAAATAAGAAGATTAATGCTTTGGTGCATAACATCCACTACAGTGGACCAAGTGGATACTTGAAGTCACAGAGACATAGATGTACAGGAAAGATGTTATCCAAATGTGGATAAACATATTTCTAGCATATTGTTTAATTCTTTATTTTACCTCTCTGGTTTTCAGAGAATCACAGTTATACCAGAGGGACTCAGTAGATCTTTTCCCTCTCTACCAATTCTAAATTTATGATGCCACATCTCAAAATAACAAAGTGATACGAGGCAAGTATGGGCAGGACACCCTAAACCAACCTAAGTGCTTAAAAAATACCCGTTCACCGTAGTGGACACCATTCATCAAAGGGTTACAGACAGGTGAATCAGAAAAATGTGAATTTAAAAGACGTTTCTATTGTAGGCAGACCCTCAGAGTGCTTTTATTTCCTCTATTTAAATTCACAACAGAACGATGAGAGGGAGGTTCTGAGGAGCCTGAATTCTTCCTATTCCCATTTACAATGTCAGTAATTCAGTTTGCTATGAATTGTTGTGACTGTTGTGGAAGTCACTCGTGCTTTACTCCGTTGTTCATAGTGAGAGTAACAGCTGTGTCAAGAACAAAAAAGAGAGCTACAGGAAAATTCAAAACCTGTTCCCTTCTCACCTCCACTGACCAATCACAGCACAAGGGTTTGAATGTATGCATCAAAGACTAAAAAGGAAATGAACGTAATTTGGGTGATTGGTCTTTTTCTGAATACACAGCTAGTTTAACCAATCACCTGTTTCACATGTATGTAGACATTAACCACAAGGTACTCCAACTGAATGTCCAATCCATCACTGTTCATATCTCAGGCTGATGCTGACAAACATCATGTCAGTTTCTTAAAGTTGTCTCATCACAGAAAAACAGCCGAATTGCTGATCAGTAGCTTGAGCTGCCTGCTGAATGGAAACCACACTCCATGTATAACTGAATTCATCCAATTTTCACTTGATAAGCAAACAAATAGGACTGGGAGAGGAGGAGAGCGCTTCATTGGGCTGGATCCAGGCTATGGCAGCATGTGTCGGTGCGGGCATCCCTGGGTTGGAACTCAATAAGGCTGAATGAGAAAATCTGACATCAAAGTGAAAACGCTCCACATCCATGAGGAACATCAGCTGGGTCACCAACAGACAAGTAACTAGTGTGCTAATATTTAGTATTTCATGTGGTTCATCCATGAAACATACCGCCCTCTCCAAATTCCCAACAGAAATCTTCCTCCTCGGCGGTGCCATTGCTTCATGGCTTCTTGTTTTCTGCTTGTTGTCAAGCCTTCTGTTTGATGATACTGATCAGAGGGTGCTTCTGGTGCAGAGAATCCGCCTGGTAAAGTTATTAACATCAGCAACTCTGTTGTTTATCTTTATTTCACATTCATTTCTTAGCTTTGTCCTTTAAATACTGTCTGAAAATGGAGTGTTTGACAGATAATAGGAAACAAAAGTGAAGATTTATAAAAACTGGCACTTTGATGGAATTCTGTCAAAGAAATGGAACAAGACTTTTTGGGTTCAGCAGCACCACCATCACTCCAAACTTCTATCTGTGATAGAATATTTTGGAAAAAGTCTATTTACTGATGAATCCCAGTGATAGATTAGTGTCAGTGACAGAAGGGTGTATTTAAGGAGATGAACAGGAGACAGAATGATACCACAGTGATTCAAGCCCACAGTGAAACATGGTGCTGGAAGATTCAAGTCTGGGGTGTTTTTTAGACTCCTGCACAGAACTGACCCCATCCTGACCGAAGAGAAGCCCCTTTCCGTTCTTCAGAGACATGCTCCACCCTCTGGTTTGATCTTTGTGGAGAAGGATTCATCCTGCAGCGAGATAATGAGCCCAAACACCTCTTAAAGCTTTGACACAACTACATTTACATTCATTACATTTCTTGGTCCTGAAAGGGTTTGAGACGAGTTCAGTGCTTGGTTGCTTGGTTGGCTGAACCTGCACTGCTTTCCTGAATGAGATGTTCTCACCCAACCTCAGGGCAAAACCCATGCTGTATTATGCAATCATCATCAAATCACCTAACTGAAATTTTAGTGATTTGGACAAAGTTCCACCCAAATGTCGACCAGGAAAGGTAAACTCTAGTATTTTTTCGTCTTTCACATGCCAAGTTGAGTGAGGCTCCCATTACAGTCTTTAAATCTGACAGTGGCCCAGATACTGTGACAACCATCTGTACAACATGGACTGAGGGAGACAAAAATTCTGAGCAGCTCAGTGGCAAAGGCGACCAAATTCTGCAGTTTACTTCATTCCACTTGCGGGCTGGATGAAGCATCTGAGGTCGAGTCAACTGCAAAATATCCTCTGCTCTATCAACTCTCCATCAGGGGGAGACAATCACTGACCTGGACCCCCCGAAGCCTAAAATCTCCTGAAAGCTCAAGGACAAAAAGACCTGTTCTTATCAGTCAGAGAGTGGAGTCAGCTTAAAGAGCTTGTGGAAATTTTGGCCACATTGTCTTTAAGCAACAGACCTGGCACAGCACTATCTCTTTGTGTGGTGCTCCCTGTGAGCTCTTACTCAGCATCCAGCTCATCAGTATGCTTAATGCGACTCATCACTTGGTCAGATCAGTGAACACACTCCAGAAGTGACCCGTGTGCCGTTTTCAAGGGATCTTTGCTAAATGTCACAATGGATCTACTTGCAGTAGATTTCCTATTTGGTAATATGGTCTACATGATGTCCCCACTTCTAGACTCATCTTTCTGCACCACATGCAGTCAAGAGTGAGTTCAAGGAGATGATGATGCGGAGGAGCCACAATCACCTGCTCAAACTCCTTTCTCTGACTACATGAAGAAAGGTAACAAGAGGAATGTTGACCATGACTCATCTGTCAAGGCTGGGCTCATTCACTACATCCAGATGTCCCCTGATGAAGAAGTGCACTGCATGGATTCCTAGAAAAGACAAACAAAGGTTCCCTATGGCTCTATCTTGTGGGAAAGAGAGTGTGTACTGTTCCTGCCATCAGTGCACCAGTGGAGAGGGCGTTTAGTCATAGAGAGCTTATAATGCCCGCTCACCGAGTCAGGCTTAGTGCAAGAACACTGTCAAGCCTGATCTTTTGAGAAATGTAACCATTCTGTTGCATAAAACTTTCTACGTCTTTGGCTACTGGAAGACTTCTGAAAGCGTGCGACTGGAAATATCTGGCCCATAGCCAGCGCATTAAGGAGAAGGACAACCAGTCCAATCTTAATGCATGCAGGCTTAACAGCTGTAATTGTTTTATGTTTCCATCAAAGTCTGCTTGTTGGTTGTTTTTTCGGCAGGATTACACAAAAGCTACTGATGGAGGATGGGTCTTGGCCTAACATAGACCCCATT
The DNA here is from genome assembly GCA_963678695.2 of Diplodus puntazzo. Classification (NCBI taxonomy): domain Eukaryota; kingdom Metazoa; phylum Chordata; class Actinopteri; order Spariformes; family Sparidae; genus Diplodus; species Diplodus puntazzo. The sequence continues at coordinate 11,212,204 of OZ023158.1, read as the reverse complement.
AACTTTTGGTGTGGATCTTGATCAAGGGACGGATCCCCATGAAACAGAAGGCAGAGTAGGGAGCGGCTGCTGAGAATTTTGATTGGCATTTATAGTAGCTAATAGCATTAGCACAAAATGTGAATTTATCCCAGTGAAAACAGCAGATTAAGTGATGAGAAGGCTGCCAACCACAGCAACACAAGGCAGCATTCCAGATCGACGGCTGCCAATTTGAGGTCAGTAAAATGTTTTCTTGGCAACCCGAGGCCTAACTTTAAGACCTTTTCACACTGCCTCACAGTAAGGACTACTGCCTAAGGTCTCCATGCTGAACATCTCGTGGTAACTTACTGTTGGCCAATCAAAAGAAAGGGACGGGCCTTTAATAATAATAATAATACATTTTATTTATATAGCGCCTTTCAGGGTACCCAAGGACACTTAACAAAGTGGAACAAACAAAACAAAGAATAAATGGATAATCAAAAAATACATATAAGATAAAGAAATAGAAAAGTTGATTGATTTGATGGGGCTGGATCTAGAGCTGATATGCCTTATTTAAAAGATGGGTTTTTAGGTCTCTTTTGAAAGTCTCCAGAGAAGTCAGTTTGCAGATTTCAGCTGGGAGAGTGTTCCAGAGAGTGGGGGCTGTCACACAGAAGGCTCTGTCGCCGAGGGTTTGTAGTTTGGTGTGAGGGATAGAGAGCTTGTGTGTGCCTGATGAGCGCAGCGTCCGGGACTGGGTGTAGGGGTGGATGAGGTCAGATAGATATTGGGGGGTGAGGGAATGGAGAGATTTATAGGTCAGGAGGAGAATTTAGTAAGTGATGCGTGATTTAACTGGGAGCCAGTGAAGGTGGATGAGAGTGGGGGTGATGTGATGCCAGGGGTTGGTGCGGGTGAGAACCCTGGCAGCAGAGTTCTGCACATACTGGAGCCTGTCCAGGGTTTTGGAAGGGAGCCTGGACAGGACTCCATTACAGTAGTCCAGGCGGGAGGTGATGAAGGCATGGATGAGGGTCTCAGCCACAGGTTCGGAGAGGGAGGGCCGGAGTCTGGAGATGTTTTTGAGATGATAAAAAGCTGATTTTGTGATGGATTTTATGTGTGATTGAAAAGATGGCGTGGAATCAATGATGACACCCAGGTTGCAGACTTCTGTGGATGGGGAAATAGAGCAGCCGTCCACGTACTGGAGAAGATCTCCAACCTTCTGGAGCAGCGCCTTGGAGGCCACAACCATGAGCTCTGTTTTATTGGTGTTTAATTTGAGTAGATTTGATGTCATCCATAGTTTTATATCATGCAGGCAGTTAACGAGTGACTGTGGGGGTAGCTGGGTGGATGGTTTGGTGCAGCGATATAATTTAGTATCATCAGCAATAAACATAAGAATGGAAGTTGAGACCGTGTTTGCGAATTATCTGACCAAGGGGGAGCATGTTGATCAGGGGTACTCAAATACAAATTTTAAGGGCCACAAAGATTTTTTTCAATGACTCAAAGGTCCATGTATTGAGGTTGATCAGGCCACATGCAATAAAACTGTAATATTCAAAACAAAATGTCCTTTTCATTCAAAACAACAACAAAAATACGAACTAAAATAAAATGTCATTTCCATTTTGACATAAAATAAAATACATTGTTGAACATTTCCTCTTTTTGTTTGCCTCCAAACATTGTGTCCATCACTTCAGTCATGCATTATTTTATTACTTCGGCATCTGAGAATGGCTTCTTGTGCTTACCCAAAATCCACACCACTCTAAGTGAGCATTCTGTTGCTTTTTGTTGTTGTGTCATAGATGTGACAAGAATCCTGCTTGCAGCTTGATATGACGATTTCAGTGCATTTATTTTTGTTGTTCTTACCTCTGAATTTTGAGGAAATGTCTCTTCAAAATTCCTTTGTGCTCATAATGCCGTTCTAAATTGGAAATCTTCATCACAGCTATAGTCTCCTGGCATATTAAGCACATGTGTCTTGTGCTGGTTGGAGGGAGAATGAATGCATTTTTTTCGTCCATTCTTATTTGAATTGTCGATTTTCACTGTTCACTTTTCTTTTAGCAGTGAACTTGGAACACGCCATTTTCGTGCAATCTAGGCTCCTACAGCCGGCAAAAATATTGTACTGTGTCGGACATGGGTGCGAATCGGGTCGGACGCCTAGAGAGCACGGGTCGGGTTTTGCGATTGCCATTTTCAAGGCGTCTTGTGCTTTTTTTAAAATCATTATTAGCGACACATCTACAAAAATATTCCTGCATTTCAAAATGATAAGCATATTATATTTCATATGAGCTCATTCATGTATGCTTGCGCCTTCCCAGAACTCCCATTCCCCACGCTGGCTTACTTTCATTTTTAAAAATTGCGTCCGTCTAATTTTCCTTCGGGTGCGGGTCGGGCGTTAGTATCAATTTATAGCAGGTCGGCTCAGTGCAGAATGTAATTTGTGCTACTGTCGGAAAACGGGTCGGATGCGGTTTTAATTATGACGGGTACGGGCGGGTATGGGTTTGCAAAATAAGACCCATGCAGGACTCTGATGCGAACTGCTCCAAAAACGAAAGTGAAAGTTAAAAATTGCGCTCGCAGCAGTGAGTGACCCAGCTGTCTGTGTATTGTTGGCATGGAAACAATTTCCAGTATACACGTGCTGACCCAACCAAAACACATAGTGAAGGAATAACAGTTCGGGGGCCACAAATAGGAGGCCGGCAGGCCAGATGCGACCCAGGGGCCGCCTATTGAGGACCACTGATGTAGATGGTTAAGAGGAGGGGTCCAAGCACAGAGCCTTGAGGCACGCCCTGGTTGGCTGGAGCTAGGGTGGAACTGGAGTCTCCAATGGTGACAAACTGTATCCTGTTTGTTAAATAGGACTGGAACCAGGAGAGTGCTGTACCGGTGAGGCCAAGATTGTCAGATTGTGTGACAATTGCAACAAGTAAAGCCATTTGTTCATAAGGAAACTCAGCAGCTGGAGGACATTGGAGGGAAAACCAGAACAAACTCACAGTCTCCATAAAATGTGATCCAGTTTCACCCAAATCAGTGAGTGAGGCCTGCCCACAGAAACACAGAAACACTGAGACACTAAACTCTGAGCTCTGTGCTGCTCGCTCAGCACTTAAAGGTGAAGACTGAGTGATGGTGGACGACATGATATTATGGGTTGAAAGTGTAGGTTAAAGCTTATGTAAGCACACGTGAGATTTTGTCTTACCTGAAGAATATAAAAACACGAAGAAATATAATTGATGCTCTGTGTCTTTTTTAATACCGGTTTGACTGTGACTTGAAACCGACATTGCCAAACACACTTAATACACTGTGCTAATTATGTGTAAACTTAGAACTGATAGCAGGAAGAAATCCTTGGAGAAAAGCATGGTTTGTTGTGTTTCAGTCTAAAACACAAAAATGTCCCTCAGGATAAAAGTTAGTTGACGTTCACAAACATCACTAGCTTGTATCCTGTTAAGTAACACTGAGGGCTGTAACTACAAAGATGTTACTGTTTTGTGAGAAAAGGACGGAAGAAAGCCAATAACAAGAGTGAGATTGCGTCATGGGTTTCGCTGCACAGAATCATGTTTTGATATCACCAGTTTGTGGACCTGCAGTATGTTTTTCACTAGTTTCTTGCATTTAGCAACAGTCTGATGTCTCGCATTGGAAGGATGTAAATCATGACACCATTGACAGTATGAGCTGACGAGGTCTGTCATCACTATGACTCAGCAACAGCCACGTGAGTCTCTTCTTCTCTAACGAGCACTTCAGTACTCGGTCTGTACTGCAGCTGTATGTTCATATTACAAGACAGCATACAGTTAATACGTTTTCACTGTTTGGTCCATTTTTATTGTAATAGCCTTTTTAAAGTGTGACTTCCTTAGAAATAGCTCTGCAGTGTTCCAATGGAAACCTGATAGCACACAGCAGAAGACAGAACCATCGGACACTCAAGACTTAACTTTACTCTAACTCAGAGGGCTTGAGACTTGTACTTCATCGTGTTTGTGACCGTCAGTGCTGCACACCGCAGAGACCTTCATTTTTGTGGTATGATGTGTGCTCACAGTTGAAAGCCGCACAGAAGGTGAGCTGAAAGTATCAATTATATTTAATTACATTAATTACAATGAGTGACTTGCTCTTGATTCACAGCTTTGTATTGTCGTTAATAGCTGCATGGAACAATCCCGTGGTTATTTCACCTCAGGCCAGGTACTGTGAAGCATTTCTTTCTATGACAAAGTTGGCAGCAAAGACACAAAGAAGAAGTGAGCTATATATCAAAATTGCTCATTGGATAGAGTCCTAATTGTACCTGTGTAGAGTGCACACAGCTTGACATGTTGCTAACTGCAGCTGCAGCTGTCTGGCTTTATGCTTTACCTGAATCATTCGCAATAACAAGATTTCATTTTTCTTTTGCTTTTTTGTTCTCATATTTGATCAGCTTGCAGGGGGTTGAGGGCTGTAGTTTTCCTCACAACATAAAATTATAGCATCCAAACTAGAGCTATGGACTGAAACCTATAGAACTGAATGTTCTGAACATTTCAAAGCACCCTTCTGTTGGAAACCAGATTGGTTCACTCTTACCTTTCAACTCAGAGTCGGACAGTGTTACAGTTGAGTGATACATATCCAGGCAGTTTTGAACAGCCGATGGAAACACGATCGGCTCCAGCGACCGTATCACAGCCATAACGTGGCAGAGCTGGGCCCGGTGGAATCTGGGGGTCAGTTGCGTTTGTGTCCTTTTTCGATAACCACAGCAGTCTAATTACTATAACAAAGTGACTGATGAGATTGCCACTAAAAGAAGCGCTGTTTCTGTCCATATTTTTCGGGCACAATGCTATGTGCAAATTAAAGGCACCAGCTTGTTAATACTTCAGTTTCAGTTTCAGTTCAGAATTCGGTTATACATGGAGTGTATGAGAAGGCTGACAACCACAGCAACACAAGGCAGCATTTGAGGCTGACGGCTGCCAATTTGAGGTCAGGTAAAAGTCTGGGCGTCCCTGCTCAGACAGCTGCCCCCGCGACCCGGCCCCGGATAAGCGGAAGAAAATGGATGGATGGATGGATGGATAAAATGTTTTCTTGGCAACCCGAGGCCTAATGTTAAGGCCTTTTCACACTGCCTCACAGTAACTCGCCACCTTCAGTCATTTCAGTGAGGGGCAGGCGGCAGAGGGGAACGGTCTCAAACATGGAGGTAGGACTACTGCCTAAGGTCTCCATGCTGAACTTCTCGTGGTAACTTACTGTTGGCCAATCAAAAGAAAGGAACGGGCCTTTGTCAGATTGTATGACAACTGCAACAAATAAAGCCATCTGTTCATAAGGAAACTCAGCAGCTGGAGGACATTGGAGGGAAAACCAGAAAAAATTGGCAGTCACCATAAAATGTGATCCAGTTTCACCCAAATCAGTGAATAAAGTTCTAAATGAGTGTTTCGAACAGTGATCAGTGAGGCCCGCCCACAGAAACACTGCGACACTGAGACACTGAACTCTGTGCTGCTCACTCAGCACTTAAAGGTGAAGACTGATTGATGGTGGATGACATGATATTATTGGTTGAAAGTGTAGGTTAAAGCTTATGCAAGCACACGTGACACTTTGTTTTACCTGAAGAAGGTATGACTGGATTCTGATATAAAAACACAAAGAAATAGATTTGACTGTGATTTGAAACCGACGTTGCCACACACACTTAATACATTTTGCTAATTATGTGTAAACGTAGAACTGACAGCAGGAAGAAATCCTTGGAGAAAAGCATGGTTTGTTGTGTTTCATTCTAAAACACAAAAATGTCCTTCAGGATAAAAGTTAGTTGACGTTCATGAACTTCACTAACTTGTATCCTGTTAAGTAACACTGAGGGCTTGAACTACAAAGATGTCACTGTTTTAAAAGCTGATAACAAGAGTGAGATTGCGTCATGGGTTTCACTGCACAGAATCATGTTTTGATATCACCAGTTTGTGGACCTGCAGTATATTTTTCACTAGCAGTTTCTTGCATTTAGCTACAGTCTGATGTCTCACATTGGAAGGAAGTAAATCATGACATCATTGATGACAGTATGAGCTGACGAGGTCTGTCATCACGATGACTCAGCAACAGCCACGTGAGTCTCTTCTTCTCTAACGAGCACTTCAGTACTCGGTCTGTACTGCAGCTGTATGTTCATATTACAAGACAACATACAGTTAATACGTTTTCACTGTGTTTGGTCCATTTTTATTATAACAGCCTTTTTAAAGTGATCAGATTCCAAACAACTAGTCAGTGCTGATACTGTCCACTATAAGAGGTCATGCTTTGATTTCCTGAGAAATAGCTCTGCAGTGTTCCAATGGAAACCTGATAGCACACAGCAGAAGACAGAACCATCAGACACCCGAGACTTAATTGTACTTGACTTGTACTTCATCGTGTTTGTCAGCGTGAGCGCTGCACACCGCAGAGACCTTAATTTTTGTGGAATGATGTGTGCTCACAGTTGAAAGCCACACAGAAGGTGAGCTGGAAGTATCGATTACATTTAATTACATTAATTACAATAAATGACTTGCTCTTGATTCACACCTTTTATTGTAGTTAATAGCTGCATGAAACAATCCTGAACAATTTCACACTCAGGCCAGGTACTGTAAGCTTGAGCTATATCTAAAAATTGCTCATTGGATAGAGTCCTAATTGTACCTGTGAAGAGTGCACACAGCTTGACATGTTGCTAACCGCAGCTGCAGCTGTTTTGGCTTTATGCTTTACCTGAATCATTCGCATAACAAGATTTCATTTTTCTTTTGCTTTTTTGTTCTCATATTTGATCAGCTTGCAGGGGGTTGAGGGCTGTAGTTTTCCTCACAACATAAAATTATAGCATCCAAACTAGAGCTATGGACTGAAACCTATAGAACTGAATGTTCTGAACATTTCAAAGCACCCTTCTGTTGGAAACCAGATTGGTTCACTCTTACCTTTCAACTCAGAGTCGGCCAGTGTTACAATTGAGTGATACATAAGGCAGTTTTCCAGTTTTCACCAGGATTTTCTCGCTCAGCAAGTGCAATTAAATTTGATATATCTAAGCCAAATTTCATATTGAACATGTCTGTGTCATGATTTTGGTTTTCACTTTAGATGTTTTCCGAATCTTACAGTATTTCACAGAATTAATCTACATGTGTCGCGTTGTGACTTTCCACTTCCGGCCTTTGTCTTGTTCCCGCCCTTTTCCTGTGTACACCTGTGTTTCATTTGTTCATTAGTACTTGTGTATTTAATGGTACACGTCCACAGGTGCGTCATTTCACAAGAGGCCACGCAATGCTTTCTAGCTTTGTTCGACCAAAACAGGCTCACTGGCTGCACCCGGGTGGACTGACGGCTCTCGTTACGACCAACATGGTGACTCGTTTGGAAACTTCCTCTCATGTTATGAAAACAGCTCAGCGAAATGTTGCACTGGACAACCCTGATTTGCATAAAGTAGCCAAATTTCAACTTTATACAAATGAGGAGGAGCAACGCGCCCAGCAGTACGATTGAACGATCACGTTCCTGGTGTCTTTGAGTTTGCTCCACGTGTTTTCTGAAATCCTGCCTATTTTGCCCAAGATCCGTCCTGGTTGGTCGTAATTCAGCTTTGTATTTCTCTTTAGTTTCTTTTAGTTTTTTTTATTTGCCCCAGTGTAACTAAGATTAGCGTAGCCCTTTACCGAAGAAATGTTAAAGAAAATAAGGTCAAAACAGACACTGAACATTAAACATAATTCCAGAGTTAATGTGACCTAAATTAATGACATCACGTGTAAAGAAACAACATTAAAAGTAGCTTACAATGTTGATTTATGTTATTTTAACAGCGCAGCGGTAAACAACCAATCAGTGTGGCTACAGCGCTACATACTGGTGAGAGAGGAAAAATAGAGCGACAAAACTAAAGCTGATAAAGACACTAGCCCTTTTTAGATAAAAAAGGCGGCACATTTGCTCCAAGGTAAGGGCGGCAATGTGCCGGCCTGTCTTTCTAAAACGGAGGCGTAATATTCCTCCTTTTCCAAAAGCCGCCTCTGAGGTAGGCGTAAACATGTGACGTGACGTGAAGCTCGAAGTTGGGCTGCGAACAGTGACATAGCATTTGTCTTCAAAATAAGAGCTTTACATTGCACCCCATGGAGTTTAGAACTGGGTTCTTAGCGGGGGGCTTTTAATTTGAAAGTAGCAACCGTTCTTGCTTGCCGACACAACAACAAGCTAACACAACCAAACAGCTACAGAGACCGAGGAGACGCTGCATCTCCTGGATCTCAGCAGCTGTCCAGTTGTTCATCTTAATGTCCGCGGATGAAGTGATGGACTGACTGCTGTGATCAGCTGTTTCCTGGTTTTTAAATGCCTCGGTTGTGGGTCGCACAACAGTGCAGGTCATTGACACCTCCGCCCACCTCACCCACGGGCCGGCACATTTCCGCCTCGGTTTTAGACAGCAGTCGAGGCGGAAATAAGTGTACCCTCCGAGGCGGAAAACCGGCGGACCAAAACAGACCCCCAATTTGCCGGCCTCTGTCTAAAACCGTGAACCGAGCCGCCAAAAGGACAGGCAAACGGCGGCTTGGCGCTCTGTCTAAAAATGGCTATTGACACGGACGTGGAGATAGAAAATTAGAGTCAAGAAGTGAATTTGTGTTCACCTACTGTATATTTTTGCTGGATACTGTGTTTTGTTGTGTTAGAACGTGTATTTGGTGTGTGGACAGGATGGGAGACTTTTTTCCACACATAAATGTTGTATTTCTTTCCTCATGAAGTCACTGAAGACACGACCTGCTACCACTTTACTGTTGTTTGGTCTTGTAACATGTCTTTGTGGGTTGAATTGTGGGACATTTCTCTTTTATCTGATGAGTGAAGGATCTGTTTAGTTGTCAGACTACCATCAGACTGACACACTGTGATGTTGACTTGCTCAGATTCTGTTAGTTTCATCATTTCTCCTTGATTTGAGTGCCTCTACTGTGGATGAGTAGGCTACGCAGGTAAACTGTCTGTTATTTGGCTGTTTTAGGTGTATTTACTGTTAATATTTCTGACTTTGTGGGGCTGTTGATCCTGAGTCGGCACACAGTGTTTAATTTTGAAAACTGACCGGATGTACTAGCTATTCCGCTCTCTGACTTCTGTCTGGCTCGATGTGCTCTGTGCAGACTGACGCACGTATTCTCCACAGAGTGATGCGGAGAGATGGGCCCGGTGGAATCTGGGGATCAGTTGCGTTTGTGTCCTTTTTCGATAACCACAGCAGTCTAATTACTATAACAAAGTGACTGATGAGATTGCCGCTAAAAGAAGTGCTGTTTCTGTCCATATTTTTCGGGCACAATGCTCTGAACAAGTTAAGGGCACCAGCTTGTTAATACTTTTCATCGTTCAATTGGCACTGAATTGAGAAAGAGACTCTCTCGCTTCAACAACGGGTGAAGGAAGATCACGTCATCATATTCACTGATCATTATCAAACCCTGTGTAGAAAGTAGCAGCGACGTGGTGCGGGCGTTACTCTAACAAATACCTCCTGTACCTTGTGTACTGAGTGGCAATGCTGACGCCCAACACAGTGGATTTGTATGCTGTACACCTGCACTACATGTTTAGATGTCCTGTACAACAGCACAAATGATCAAAGGTTCGCGGAGGTAGAGTTTGTAAGAACATGGTGTGCTGTGCTTGTTACTGTTCTCTCTCAGCATGGCATTTTGGATTGAGCAAGGCAGAGTGTAGGTGGCAACTCTGCATACAGTCAAACAATGCCACCCAACAAACAAAACAGTGGCTTGCACGCATAGCGCTACAGGGCTGATAGAACTGTCAGTAGATTAGGTGCCATTTTTGAACTTCTCATTCGGGTTATGATTTCATGTTATTAACATAAAAACATATCTCATTGGATTCATCTGGCATCAGACTCGGCTTGGTGTTGAGGGACTCCTGGACGCCCTGGACTGTACTTGGCCTTGGTGCAGCAGTGATCCCCCCTCCTGGTCTCTCATGGCTGCTGCTTTTTGCTTCTTGGAAGGTGTTTGTTTTAACAGTGAAACTCCACTGACCCCTTCAGCGCTGGCGTCAACACTCCAACTGCATCCTATCACCGGCACTGGAGTGGAAAAAGGAGAAATAATCAGAGAGGAGCGAGAGGAGGTAGTGCAGATCCACGCAAGCATGAAATAACCAGATATTGTTACCAAATCTCACAAACAACTTCACGTGAAATTTCTCCCACTCAACCTCTTCCTATCTCTCGCAGCTACAACTCTCATTTTCTCCCGTACCCTTTGTCTCTACCCATCCATCTCACGTTCCTCTCCTCACCTCTCCCCCTCCTTCCTCTCACGCTCTCTCTTCTTCCCCCCCACCCCTTGTGAACGTCTCTCTCTCTCTCTCTTCTTGCCCTCCGCCCCCTCCCTCCTTCCTCTCGTTACCATTTTATAGGCTTGTTAGTTCCACTTGAAATGCCAAATGACAAAAAATCTAAACCCAGTCAGCCGCTACCTTGCTGCCCTCATAGAGCTGCAGAGTCTAAACAAACAGGATATGAGCTGAAACACTCACACAGTCCGCCCCCGCCCGCCCACCATAAATCCTCATATAGGATTTAGACAGTTAAACACACACATGAGCCGAGTCATTTCAAACCTTTGAATTCACAGCGAGCAGTGTTCAATCAGTTCCTGCTGCTGCAGTGGATTCTACCCTCATCTTCCACTTTGGATGATTGTTCTTCCTAATTATTATAAATTATTATTTAATTGAGTATATTTTCTTATTAATATGTTATATGCCTCTAACTTTGTTTGTATAGGTTCAGTTTTAAATGTTTCTTTTGTCACAACACTGTGCTCGTGCTCTGGTTAGGTGTAGGCACAAAAAATACTCAGGGCTAGTAAAACATCATGTTTTGGCTTTTAACACCTGTTTTGGTTGCCATAAACTGACTGGAGATGCCCCACCATGTTGTTATAAGCAGCCAGTCTCGATTGCACAGACATGGCTGCAATTTCCACCAATTTCCTATCAGAAATATCTGGTTTATGTGACCAGAAACGTGGCTGGAACTTGTACCAAGGCCTCATTAACATATTCAGTGGTGTCACACTTGCAAATGAAGAGTTTCATAGCACTACTAGAGGTGAAAGAGGTGAAGGGGAACCTTGAAGTATCACAATGAGGTATGAGCTGCACTGTATGATACCAATTGTCGTTGTAAACACCAGTCAAAAACGATACCGTCCTAGGTTTTTGGTTTACCGTGCCAAGCCATTAGTTCCCCTTCCAGTTAGAAGTGTGTTTTTCTTCTGGTTCCTGCTGTTGAATGTCTGAGCTTCGCTGTGTCGAATGATGTATGTGCAGAGTTTGACACTAAAAGGCTGTTTTCACATTTATTGTGCTGATTGAAAAGCACATTTGAAGAGGAGCCAGTCCTGGCTTGCAACATTCAGTGTAAACAGGTGTGATGTGGAAACTTGAAGTCTTCAGTGCACACACACACGGAGAATGAACTTTACAGTGAAGCAGGACACATGTTGTGTCCAGCAGCTAAACGTGGGAAATTAAAATGATTCACACGTTCCTATATTCTGGGAGTTTTAATGGGGAAGGAGGAATATGTGCCATTTTAAGGATTTTATAGTGGGAATTATACATCTTTCCCTGTAAAATCATTTAAATCAATTATCTAATCATGGTAAGTAACTGCCCTGATTTCTGTGTCCATGGAGCAGCCCTGTCAGTAGTGAGATAATTACTTGTGACGTCACCTGACAAGCTCAGTTTGTGCTGAAATTATGCAAACAGGCACAAAAATGTGTTAATTACTTCAGTTTCAACCATGGATGTGGGCTTATTAGGGAGGTCGTGGCTACCGTGGCGCATGCAGAAGCAGCAGCTGGCAGCTCCTTCAAATTTTGCTTCGTTTTTGGCTTTATGCTTACTATTTTTTCTCTGCCTTATTGCTGAAAACACAAATCACCTATAGCAGGAATTCCTTAATCAGCATTGGAGAAGAAAGCATGGGTTTGAGCAGCAGACTTTGAGACGATCGCTACCCACAGCATCTTTCAACTACCCAACCTACCCGGCTGGGTGGAGAGGTAGGAGCCAGGATGGGAGTCATGCTAGACCAGCAGGCTGCTCCTGCTCAATGTCCATCAGAGAATATGTCATGGTACAAACAACAGGAAATAAGAAAGTGTTGTGCCCCCATCTTTACAGAGACCTGTCTCCACCACAACATCCAGGATCAAGCTGTTGTGCTCGATGGGCAAGTTTAGGACAACAGCGGGATGAGGAGAGGTGGAGAGCATCACTGTTGCTTGGTGCTCACACACATATGATCACCATCTTGCTAGTGTGTGCATACACCCTTAGGCAGATTCAAGAGGCAATCACTGTATATATTTTCCATGCTTTTGTAGCATGAAGGAGTTTAACAACTTTCATTCCACTATGCAACCCTGTGTATGATGACAAATGAATCACTTGACCCTTTAGAAGTGGATGTTCAGACATGGTGCACCATTCATTCCCATGAAAGTTGCTTACTGGGCACATACGCCAAAGAAGTCAGTCAGTAAGATTCCACAGGGTTGCTGTGAGTATTGGCGTTCTGCTCATTTGCCATCACCATATGTGGACCCATGACAAGAAGAATGGTTGCAAGACCCCAAACCTCCATTCAGGACTAACAGGACTGAGTGTGAGAGTACCTGGTATGAATCAGTGTTAATATAGCATGCTAGACTACTAACTTCCACTTTCCAAGTGGAAAACAAACTTAACAGGCACATGGATCCTCCCAGATGTGCAGTGTTTAGAGGGACATACTGTACATAAAATGTATTGTATCAGTATTTGTAGAATGTAGCCAAGAAATCACTGGAAGTCAACTCTCACTGGACACATGTTATTAAAAAGGCTTCAGCGCATGCCCCCAAAAAACATTTTTTTTCTCTTGAAATGGTGGATCGAGATAAAGAAAAACCACAAGCAACCATGTGAACCATAAAAACATGGCACAATCAAACAGTAGAGTATGTCTCCTTTATCAAACATCTGCTGCTGCTGTTGGCTCTCGGCATCGGTGAGTGACTGTTCCATACTATTATCAGAGCCATCACCACACCGCATGTGTGCGTGTGTGTTCAAAGTGTGTGTTTGTTTTCTGTTGTGTAGGCGGGGGGGTGCAGGGTGAACAAACATGTCCTTTTGAGTCAGTGGATACAGAGCTAATATTGACCAGCGCGCTTGGCGACATGCAGGTCAAATTAAGCACAGTAGCGACGGTCGCAGGGCACAAAGAGCCAATGACATGCCTTATCACCTGGATGAATTAGCCTCCGTCTGTCAGACTGAGCCCCAGCACACCACACAAGAACGAGGGAGCAAGACACAGGGCTGAAGACAAGTTGCACATACACAGTATATGCTGCAGTTGTGCAGCATGTATATTTGGATTCGGAGGTAATGTTGTATTTCAAATTACACTCATTTCCCTTTTTAGGGGTTAATTCTTTTCCACCACCTTATGCACAGATAAAAAGACCTGGAAAAGGGGATTAGGATGTGACACAGAAGACACGATGTTGGGCTGTTTTTTTTTTTTTCTCCTTTTTGCTTTCTCCTTTTGCCACTTACTATATAAAAATCTATTCATATTAAAATAATTTCTTAATTTGGCTTGAAGACAAATTAAACACCTTCCGGGTGCTGATTTACACATTGATTTGAAATACTTCAAACACCTATTCATTATAAATTAAATGTTAATCTAATTAAATTAATTACATGTTTTTAAAGAGGTCTTTTTATCTAACAATAGGCAAAAAATTTGCTGGTCTGTGGTATCTGAGTTTATGCTGCAGCTACCCTCTAGTGTCACTTCTTTTATGCATTATGAGCTTAGTTGCCCCACCAGTAAACACACCAGCACTTTTGCTGTCACAGCTGCAGTGTCTCTGGGCTCATTATAACGAGCAGACAGGCTGGGTGGTGGAGCAGCGTTAGGGCAGCCCAGCGGCAGTGGACAGTCATCTTGTCTGCTCTACCTAACAAATCCAGAAACATTCTGACAGAGAAGAGCAGCTCCGAAGGATGAGTGACCCCGACAGGAGCATCGGATGACAGAGGGAGATGCGATGGCTCAACAGCATGGAACAAAATAAAAAAAAAAGATTTGCAAGGGCCCTAAAAAGTTCTCTCCATGACCCTTACGGTGCTCTGCATAAATGAGTCTCTACTGTGCTGTGGTATAATTTTGTTAAAAGTTATTGCTCCTGCTGTTTAACTTCAACTTCCTGGGATGTCATGTTTATGAAAAGCATTTTTTTTTTAAAGTCAACATCAAAATGCACACTGTGCTGTGGACTTAGTATGCATATGCAAGTCCCTTGAGTGGATTTATTGAGCTTATTATCTTTGCTAATTGAACAGAGCGGTATCAGCAAGAGTGTCTTGATACAAGGAGACAAACAAATAAGCAGGGCGGGCGGCTAAATGAGGGTAGACAGATCTCTAAAATCAAAGCAGCAAAGGGAAGAGCTGCATAAATACAAATATGAGGCTAAGGGAAGTGTGAACTGTCTAGTAGAGCTCGTATACACTTTTTTATGAAAAATCATTATCATAAAGGGAAAGAATAATCTAAAATGTAAATTTCCATAATCCAAAAATGTGCTTACATCCCCATATTGGTTAGTAATATGAACTAAAACACACAAGAACAATAGGTGTTTTTTGCAAGAAAAAGAACAAAATTGACTTTATGTATCAGCCTCTTGTCCCTGACACCAGTAATAAAGGGGAAATGGCAACACCCAGGTGGTGTTAGTTTGAGCACCCTTATAACTGCTGCAGCTGTGGCCTAATTGTATTTTGAAAGATTTAACTAATTACATTACAACGGAAACAAAAGCCAATTTACCCTTTCCTGAAACCAACTCGAAGGTTCTTAATTTGATCAATGAAAAATAAGGATTTCACAGGAATGGCTCAGTTTTATGTATTTAAAGAGGGTGAGGGTCTGAGGGTGATTATATACAGATAACACTCTGAAGACAACGTTTTTTTTTTATCAACCAGCAGGAAGGACGAATTTGTTCTCACAGCAAAGCATGCTGTGTTACTGTATGGCTGCACATTTGCATAGCCGATTTGAGCAGCCTACAGGCAATGGGGGGGACCATTGTGATATGAATGGGCTGCATAACTGATTGACAGACCTGACATCAAGTATGTCTGATAACAGTAGAAAGACCACTTTGTTGTAGTGGCTCAGCAGTCGGTTGACTAGATGTCCTGAAAATTTGGGGAAATTTAAAAGCTGTTTTCACAAAGCCTGAATCTTTTCCTGTTTGTTCCCCAAATGAGTGGTAACAGTCTATAAAATAAACAATCTAAGACAAGAGCTGGATTCTCGAGTATTGTGTTTTTCACGTTTCATCTCAGGTGTCAGTAGTTGGCCCCCTGCTTTTATTATTTTTCTTGTGTCCCACTAGGACACTTATTAGGACAAGATAGTGTACAATGACACACAGATTTCTTTCTTTTTTTTTTTTTTTACAACCAATTCATTGCTCTCAGGGCATGCTTAAATGAGGTCCAAATCTGGCTGTAGAATAATTTCCTGCAATTCAATACAGACAAATCTGTAGTCATTGTCATGGATCCAGACACCATGAGGAATCACATCTCAGCAGAAGGTGGTTTATTCTCTACCAATTTCACCTCTAGCTGCTGAAATCTTGGTCTAACTTCTGATAATAATCCCAGATTCAATCAGCATGGTAAAAGAGTTGTCCAGTCTTGTTTTACCCAATTACGCAGAAAATCTGGTCCTTTCTGTCTCCTAAGAGCCTAGGGCTGTGCGGTATATATGATATACATCATTATCGTGATAAGAGACCACATATTTTCTTAGATTTTGGAATGTTTTGTGATATATCATGTGTTGTCCTCTCCTGGTTTAAAAGGCTGCGTAACGTAAAGTGATGTCATTTTCTCAACTTACCAGACTGTTCAACTAGTTCTAATACTTGTTTTTACAAACTTTAATTATGTCGATATTACTGACCATTATTGATCATAAATATCATTATGTTCATATTTAGTCAGTACCAATAGTCATCCCAAGAATACTGACTGTAGCAGTATCGATGACGCCCACCTTCACGTGCTGTCCGGGTTTAGGAAGTATTGGGGGGTGGAACGTCAGGAGGTTGCATGCAATGCATCCTGGTACATGTAGGCAGACTGTGCTAGCAAGAAAACTCTAATAACCCAGCTTTGTCTTTTAAAGTGATAGTTCGGGTTTTTAGAAATGGGGTCATATAAAGTACATATCTATAGTCGATCTCTTCCCTACCGTAATCACCGATCAGCGCAGCCTCAGTTTGGAGAAGTAGAGAGCCGCTCCAGCCAGACACTCAGCTTTGTACTGCAGTGAACGGGGTCCAGAGAAAAAGCGAAATAAACCACCTAAAACAAAGCTCACCTAAAAAAATCTATATCAGTTCAAGTGTACGTTGTATAGGTAAAATTCACATCGCTTCACATCGCTGTCAGACCGCGCTTTCTTTTGGCACTACATTTTCTCAACCGCAGAACCCCCGTATCCCTCATACTAGCGTAACTGGGCAACAGCTGATCTGTGAGTGGCGGAATACACCGCGAGGCCCAGTTGCTGGACGAGAGGTTTACTTTCGATAAAAACGAAACTTAACTCTCCGTATCCTTCCACAGTAGCGCTCATGCGTAGGGATACGGAGGTTCTACAGTTGAGAAAATGTAGTGCCAAAAGAAAGCGCGGTCTGACGGCGATATAAAGCGGTGTGAATTTTACCTATACAACATACACTTGAACTGATATAGATTTTTTAGATGAGCCTTGTTTTAGGTGGTTTATTTAGCTTTTTCTCTGTACCCCGTTCACTGCAGTACAAAGCTGAGTGTTTGGCTGGAGCGGCTCTCTACTTCTCCAAACTGAGGCTGCGCTGATCGGTGATTACGGTAGGAAACAGATGGACTACAGATATGTACTTTATATGACCCCACTTCAAAAAACCCGAACTATCCCTTTAAGACACCACGCACTGGGGATTTTATTGATTCATTTAGCTATGTTTACCATCAACACTGACTGGGATATCCACATAAAACATGGCGAATTTCTCCTTTAACACCAACAAGTAAATGTGATCATATTACACCAGTCCTAGCCTCACTACACTGACTTCCAATTCACGTCAGATCAGACTGCTTCTGACGACCTAGAAAACTGTAAATGGCCTTGCCCCGTCGTACCTGTCCGATCTCATTAAACCATATATTCCACCTCGTGCATTACAGTCTCAGAATTCAGGGCTCCTGACAGTTCCCAGGGTTAAAAAGAAGTCAGCTGGCTGCAGGGCTTTTTCCTATTGTGCCCCCTTCCTCTGGAATAACCCCAGACATCAGACAATCTGGTTCTACTGACACCTTTAAATCTAAACTCAAAACTTACTTCTTTGACCTAACCTTTAACTAGCTTAGTCCTCGATTGCTGCTTCTTCGCTGGATCGGTCTCAGTCTCAGTGAGTCTCTTAACTGTAGTGTTAGAGTTCATGTTGTCCTGCCGACCAGCAAACAATAATCTGTTTATTTGTGATAAATATTAAATTTCTATAACTTTTTTTCCTTAACCAGCATGCTGTGTCGCTCTCTCTCACCAGATTCCCCCTCCTCAATCCCCCCTTCATCCTCCTCCCCCTCTTCTTTTGTCTTCCTATCAGCTGGACCATGGAACAAGGAGACCCGGAACATCCCTCTCATGGCTCCTGCTGCCTCATGTACTGACAGATCTGGATCATCATACCTTCGGGCACCCATGCTCTCTTCTGTTTTATCTCCTTATGTCTGTACTGTTGTGAAATGTACATCTTTCTACATTCTGATATTGGTCTTTGAAAAAATGATAATTTTTTAATCTTCTGTGTCCTGTCCTTCTTCAGGTCACCATGGTGGAATGGCGGTCATGTGGAGAGAGGAGATGTGACTGCCAATCCGAACTCTCTGAGGTCTGCTTGTGAGGAAGTCCAAATTCCAGTTGCAGAGTATTCAACAAACAGCATCTTGATGGAGCTGTTCTTATTCTCCGGGTGTTCTTCTCTGTGGATCTGTTAGTTGTCGGTTGTAACAAAGGCTCCTAACTAGTCTGAGTTACAGATGCTTTAGAAACAAATTAAAAAAAACAAAACAAAGCAACCAACTCAAAAATGTTAGTATAGTCAGATCTACTGGTGCCCTAATGATAGGGCAGTATCAATAGAAGCCAATTCATTTACGTATTCACACAGATACACACTTTGATTGGTCGACAGGTTCAACCCAAGGCATCATGGGATTAACAGTGGATGGCTAACGATAACAGTTTTCAACACAAAAAATTGATAAATGCTTGCAGACAACATTCCGTGTTGGATTTATAATAGATTTGTCTCCGAAAATTACACTGAATTTTAAGGCTGCATTACAACGCTGTTCAAAAGGGATACGATCGCACCGGAGGCCTCATCACCACGATTGTATCTCTCTGGGTAAAAGGACCATTTAGTCACAAACATGCAGTTTAGCAGACATATTTAGTGTGTTGTCAACAACATATTTTGATATAGTATATGCTGTGCATTTGTACATCAGGAGGTCCAGGAACACAGCGAAGGTGCTGTTCTGGCACCACATTTGACAGCACCTGGGGGCTAGCAGTGGAACCTAAACCAAACTAAAACTGTCATCACAGCATTATTTATTTAAATGTATTAATCACAGAATTCACAATAATCTCTCAAAATCAGCAGGGAGAGGCGTGTAGTAACATCAACTTAACTGTTAAAACGCTCTCTCCCTTCTCTCTCTCTCTGTCCTCGACTGTCCCGTCACCTCCCTGTCGACACGTCTCCTCTCTGTTTGTGGACGGCTACAATGGGGGGAAATGGAATTTGGGCCAAAAGATAAATTAAAAATCACAAAAAGGCTAACAAACCACACCAAGTGGCATATTATGTTCATCTGTCTGTCTGATCGATCGCCTCGGATCCACCATACTCATTTCACCACTTCACAGCACACACGCCCTCTTACATGTTACAGTACTCATATTTAGTTTGACTACTTTAATTGACCCTCTGACGTCGCAGTGTGACTCCCTCTATCTCTCTTTTGAAAATCAGACAGGCAAACTAGCCATTTTGTGAAAAACTTTGGTGGTAAATAAAAGGACAGGATAGGTAACTTTCTACAAAACAAAGTATTTATTCATTTATTTGATCAAATAGGTGCCAGTCACAATCCCGAAGGTCCCTGGTCCTGTTCCAGCAGTTTGTTTGTTTCCTTGTAAACAATGTCAGTTTGTACCATCCTGTCTGCTTCTGTGTTTAAAGTGTGTCCTACCTGCCCACAGTAACAGCTGTTTGAACACACTGCTTACACTGATTTCACCATTTACACTCAATTCATGAAAGAAGACAACATTTAATTGATGCTAAACATGTCACATTTTTTATTTAAACATGTCAAATTCTGTTTTACTCACAAATATGTCACAGCACGGAAAGTGAAGATGCTCTGACTGCCGTTTGACTGCCTGTTAGTAAACTCAGTTAAACCTCTTCAGACGCCCACACCTTCTCTGAGCCCAGAGGTTTTTTGTTTGTTTTTTTAATGTAAAAAGAGTTTTTAAAAAAGGGAAGAGATAATAACGCAAGCAAAGAAGGGGGAGAAAAAAGATGGAGAGTGCGCAGGTCTGGGCTTCCCAACATCAAGGTCCCTTCATTACCAAACAGCTGTTGAACTGCAGTCAGATGACTCAAGTTGATTTCAAAGTCTTTAAAGAGTTGTCGCAGCCGGGCTGTGGCTCGTGTGTATCGGAGGGGAATGAGGATTGAAAAGTGATGGAGAGTGACAGCCGACAGATTGCCGGCGCTCGCAGCTCGCCCTCAGGTGAGACTGGGGAAGACAGATCACCCCTGCTGATGTTTAGGCAAGGGAGGCGGAGTGCACAGCTGCGTGTGGAGGAGGGGAGGGGGCAAGAGAATGAGCGTACAGTATAAGCATGTACGCACACACACAATCTTAAGTGCCTACATAGCAAGTCGTGTGCATTTCTGACAGTTTTGGACTGTGTGTGTGTGTGTGTGTGTGTGTGTGTGTGTGTTTGTGTGTGTGGTGTGTGGGCTCGCGCTTGTGCGTGTGTGTGTTTGCACAAGGGTGTGTGTGTCAGACAAGGCCCCGCGGCTCAGGATCTGCTGTCGCTAAGCAGCTGACACTTCTTAGCGACAGACTGACAGATTTTCACAAACTAATTTGACTCTGAGGAAAACGACATGAGACGCTCATGAAACTTTTCATATCCTGCCAGCGGAGAAATATACCCGCGCGCTGATGATGATGGCGGCGATGAGCTTACCCCGCAACGTTGACAGAGAGAGAAAGATGGCGATGGCAATGGCGATGGTGATGGTGATGGCGATGGCGATGGCGATGGCGATGGCGTTGAGGAGAGATGCAGGAGAACACACCCTGCTGACAGAGGAGGTGAAAGTGAGAGAGGGGTAGATCGCCTGTCGACGTGGCCGGTCTGTCGCTGGTTTTTATGAACCGTCCATCACATGTTTAGCATGCGTAACAAACGTGACAAGTTTCCCATCTCTTTGAAAGGGAACAGCCTGTTTTCACTCCCGACACGTAGAATACAGCAGCCTGATCAGTGGCCTTTCACTTCTGCGTCTGATACTGTAGTTACCCCTCCAGCATCACCTCTTGAAGCGCCCCCCCAGTGCAGTGGTATAAAGAGCGTTGAAGGGGTGGTCAGATGAGGTTTTACCCCTCAGAGAACGGGGTCTGTGTCCCACATGTGACCAAGAGTGGTTTGCTTTTTATGTGATGTTACATATATGTTAATGTGCGTAAATGACATAGCTCCACCTACGTTACTGTGATCGTTGGGGTCTTTTGATGTGGGGTTTGTGGGATTATCAATGACATGCACATTTAGGTTGGACTGGGACACCTTTCAGTCAGTCTCAGTCTTCAGCACACTCCCCCGAGAGTCGACTACAAAAAACGACTACAAACACACCAGGACATCGTCTCCAGGACGTCAAAGAATCCATGACCGGATGGCAAGACGCTTTATTGCCGGACAAATCGCCATCATCTGAAAAACTGTCCAAGAAAACACCTCTCTGGACATGGAAGTGTGATCTGCTCCATCAGGACCCTAGGGTGCTGTGGCCTGTATAGATGTTAATCTACATGCCTGTCTGCTAACCCAATATACAGGCTCCTCATCCAAGTGACCTCTGTAGACCTGCAGAGCTCAACCTCTTAACAGACTTAGGTAATGATTCAAGATAAATGAAAGGTACACAGGGGAGGACTGAAGTGTCACCTCTGATGACAACACAAAGTCAGGACCAAAGACACTGAAGAAGGCCTGCACACATTCTGTGCAGAGAGAGGCCTGCCACTACTCTGAGCAAAAAAGAATTAAGGACAACCGACTAGCCATTTTCGTCTTCTTCTTGTTGTGTTCGGTTTCTTCTTCTACTGTCTGTTTGTATACAGTGCTCACGCTTTATGCGCATGCGCCGTCTCTTCTTCTCTGTTTTTTTTTATTTCAAGTGCCACCTATAGGCCTGGAATATGAACTACAGCGTTTTGAGTCGTTTTCAGTGGATCTTTTTGGAAGCAAATATTTTTGAAACGATGCCAGGGAAGACGGAGGAAAAAAAGATTGTTTTGGCACATGTGGACATGTGGACATGGCCTTAGACAAGCAAATTAATGTTTGACTGTAAAGTCGACTGCAGCTCGCCATCAACAGTCCTCATCAAAAATCTTACATTATAAATGATTCCATACACTCCTGGGAGGAAAAAAAACCCTGACCTATAAGAGGTCACATACAATAATTAGTAATGAATAATTAGCAATCGAAGTTCAAGATTTATGTTGCGCAACAAATTCTTAACCAAATGTCAGTTAGGAAAATTAGCATTTAAGCTTACAGTAAACGCATATGCTTACAATATAATGACTGCATGATTATAACTTCTTTATACAAAACATTTGAACCAAATTGCACACAGGGCCATAACAAAAACATTCAATGTTTAAAGTCTTTTAACAAAACAAACGAGTTCAAAATAAAAGGCTTACACTGCATCCATCTTAAATCGGCAGTTTCCCTATGGGAGATCTGTATGGGAAAACCAACAAAAAACAACAAAACAAGAGAAATAGTAGAGGACTGCTGCTGAACTATGGACAGTATATTCTGAAGCAGCTGAACACCTGGGCGTCATCTGGATGTTGTGATTTTCTAAATGGATTACTATCATCAAAATAAATTATGAGATTACCTAAATGCTGTACTTAAATTGTTGGTTGACCCAAATTACAAAAACAACAATATATGATTTTCTCCCTCAATACATGAGGTGTCTGGCCAGGTGGTGAAATAATTGTCTGTGTGACCCTGGTCTCCTGGAGGTGAAAATAAAACTGTCTTTGAAAATGATATCTCTCTGTGAAAACAGTGTTGCTGTTGCTCTGGATAATCTGAAGGACACAGAGTGACCAGTGTTCTACTGAGAACTTGAAAGGGGACTCAGTTCCAGTAAACACGTTTCTGTTGAGTTTATTTTTAAATGTTTTTAACTGCACAAAGCAATTAATTGTATTAAATCCTAGTGCACTGAAGTGGAGGCAGAGACAATCTAAAACCCTTGGTAAATAATGCATGAGCTATCTTATCCTTTTCCTTTTTCCTTTTTTTTTTTTTTTGGTTATTCAGATAACTCTAATAATAACATCCACGTGGATGAAAAGAAGCCAGTTATTGAGTCTGGATATGGTGTCATCTCTGAGCAGTGTGCTACAAAAACACAACAGCAAAGAGTGCTCCACGCTGTGGACGGAGACGCACTTTGACCGTGGGCTCTGAAAAGACTGATCACCATGTAACAACAAGTCAAGTTTCAACCCTGTCTGCTTTGTGACGCATCGGAGGTTGGGGAAAAAAAAAAATTGAATCCAAAGACACACTAGGCCATCGTCACGAGGATGCCACATCTACTCATCAACACTCACCCTGCTCTCGTGGGAAATTACGAGGCCGACACACAATGGACTCATGTTTGTCTTTGGGTTTGTGTGTGCTCATGCCAATAAAAAAGTGTTGACGTGATCATGTGGGAGAGTAACTTAGCAACGACCTTAAAAGAGCAGGAATTAAATGCCGCACACACACGCGCGCACGCAGGGCTCAGGGCCAGGTAAATCCAACCTCTGTATTAACTCCACGGGGACCCTCGGATGGTCAATAAAAATGCCCTGAGACCTTGATGCAGATCCTGATTGTCCTGAAAGCGGCCCTGGCTGCTTATCTGCTCCTACAGTAATTCACTTAGATCCCAGATACTTCAGATAAACTCCTCTGCTGGGAACACAACAACAAAACAGACATGACAGCAGGAAACACCGTATTCCCAACTCAATATCCTCCCGCACAAACCTTTGCCCCCCCCCCCGCCCCCCCTCTCCTTCCCTTCTTCTTCTCGTCTATCGTCTCCATCTAAGTCGCTCTTTGTACCGCCTCTCCAAAAAATACTGTCCACTGTCCCGCGGACGAACTCCTGCACTCGCTCTTCTTCCCCCTCCTCCTCCTCCTCCTCCTCCTCTTTTTTCCTAATCTGCAAGTTTCCAACTCTCGTTTGTTTTGGCACAATGAACCAAGCGGACCACATCCTGCAGCAAAGGCATTATCTAAAAAAAAAAAATCCATAAAAGTCATCAGTGTTTTTGTTGTTTTTCATTTCTGAACCCGCTGCTTCAGCGAGCTGTACCCCCCGATGAAGTCGGAGAGAGAGAGAGAGGAAGGGGGTCAGTTGATCAGTAAACCATCAGAGCAATGCCAATGCTACGTCCTCACACGCACACACACACACACACACACACACACACACACACAGACGGCTGGCAGTCAGCTCTTGGATCTGACTACAGTCAGTGGCTCAGGTCTCTCGCAGCTTGTTTTTCATTCTGTCCTTCCAAAAAAAAAAAAAAACAGGCTAATTAACAGCCGTTTGGGTATGCTGCTCAGCACACAATTCATTCATTGCATTTGTGAGGACTTCAGGGGTGAAGGGAGTGTTCAAAGACTTTATTAAGTATAAGTGCCAGTACTGCACTGTGAAAATACTACGCTGTAAGTAAAAGTCCTTTATTTCAAAGTCCAACTGAAGTAAAATATACATGTAGCAGCCTTATTCTGAATGAAGAAAGGATATACAGCTGTTACCTAAAGGTTCTGAGCAGTGCAGTTGACAAGACTCACAAGGAAACTTTGTTTTTAAAACAGAACAGCTAGCAGGTTTATTGCACAATTTCCATAACGCAACATTCAACACAAATGTTTGCGAGTGGAAATACCCCTCAATAAAATAGAGCTCTTTCATTTAGACACAATATAAAGTTGAATTCATTGAAATCAGTCAAACTACCCATATGGTACTACAGAAGTGTTATTAAGTGTGTCCAGATCCCTGAAGCGAATCAGTTCAGTCACTCCGCAGGAACCAAAAACAGCTGGCCACACTGCATCCAAACAGTCCTGCTGTGGAATGTGGCTCACTGGGACACGCTCTCCATCGAGGTCAGCATGGAGAGGAACCAAACTAACGTCCAGGATCAAAACCATCTGCACATAGCAGTGCAGAATAAATCTAACCAATCACAATCATTTCTGCTTCTTCTTCTGTATACCGTACCTTGTTCACCTCTCCTCTCTCAGTAAACAGATGCATCTTTAAACCCATTAACCATAGCTGTGAAGAAACTGTTACAAACACGGCAGTGCTCCAAACAAATCTTTTTGACCAGGGCAATAGCTGACATTGTAAAAATGACTGTAAAGCTCAAACAACAGCATTCTTTTCTATTTTTAACATAAATGACGTTCCATTAAGGATTAATACATTTTTCTTAAAACATACAATGAACTGTAAGCTACTCTTTTCAAACAACATGAAATAAGTCCTTTATCATCATTATTTTATGATCAATTTTCTATTTGTGAATCAACAAAACACATTCTGAACACAGTCACCGAGCTAAATGCCTGTTTGGCAAACCATCAATGACACACAATCAGCCAATAATAAACATTTTACACGTTTCTCACATCACTCCGATTGGTTTTGTAATAGTTTGTAAAGTAACTGAGAGGCTTGCACTGTTATTTACCTTAATAACAGTGCAAACGTCCCCGTGCTCTGGTGAGCTGGTGGAGGTGCATTACAGCGGTGGGGCAGCAGGTATTTCCAAAGTTTCAAAAACATCACAATCCTGTGACCCGTTCACCTGTTTGCCCAGTTTCCCTGTTACACTGCTGATAACGCCCCCAACAATGCACTGTGTTGTACCACCAGTGATGACAGTATTAATTTGCCTCTGCCTTTTCTGGTATCTTCTCCAGTAATGGAAAGAATCCATATTATTGCTAACCACAGAACGCTTTACATGCATAACTGACACTAGAGGGGGAGGTGGAGCGTCGCAGTTTGAAGCTTGAGGCCACTGACCGAGCTGCTGGATTTGACGAGTTGAGGCTGAGGACGCGTTCAAACTGCTGATGCTGGGATAGAACACGGACATTACTACTAACCCTATTCACATTGTCATACCATACATTACTATTCTAAAATACGATTGTAAACGCCTCAAGTACAGTGCTAGAGTAAATGTACGTAGCCTGAACCCTGCCTGGCACACATTCTTTCGTTAGATGATAATAGAATACACTGGAGACTCCTCCTACACATGACAAACAGTTACACAAACACAAACATATAAAGTAACTTGTACAGGTCCATGTCTTGTTCTTTAGCAGCAGAGTATCAAATCACTTGCATCACTAACACCAATCACCTGAGGAGCTGCAAGCTGCACAGAGGCGTCCCCACTGGGGCTGTTTTGTCACAGTGTTTCCACTCTCTGCAGGCCCTTCAAGGCCACGCCAATGTGTTCAGGCTCTTCATAAAATCAAAAGACACTCACCTCCTTCCTCTGTGCAGAAAAAAATATCTGCTGTGACTGCTAATGAAAAAAGGGCTTAGCTGTGAAAAATGCCGAACTGCACCGAGAGGCAACTATCGGGGTGTGAAAGCACTATTTAAAACCTGTGTCTATATCTGCTTCACTTTACATAAACAGCATGACAGTCTGCTAGTAAAGTGTGTTTTCATATGTCTCCTCACTTTTAAAAGCTTAATGGAGTATTTTTAATGTAAGTAAGACTTGAGGAATATTAGCACCATTTGAGTGCAATAAACTTGTTGTTGAAATGGAAATACTGTAGAAGCTTTAGCAGGCAGGGACGGCTTCCTGAAAGAGGCTGTTGTGCTTCACGTCGGAAGCTGTCGGATGTCAGGGTCAGGGCTTTTGAGACTTTTTGGAGCTTGACACATATGGGGGACTACAGTACTGCAGAGGCCTACAACTGGGGCCCAACACCTGCAGTTATATTTTTGCTTTCATCCGTTACCAAACATGCAACAAGACCTCATGTGCTGGTGTATAACTGGCATGCCACTTTTAAAGACGTTTTGCATGTCAGCTTTTTTTGTGTCATTTAATGGCATCCACATTTTACGAGTTTGGGACATGCAGGAAAGGCAGCCCGGTCCCTAGGATCAAATCTGAGCAGCGAGCATTTCTGCAAACCACAGATTTATTTCAAATTTCGACATGTCATTGGCTGCGTACCATACTGACATGTCCAGTTAGAGGTGACATGGCTGGTATTCTAACCTGGGTCGAGTCTGTTTCAACATTTGTAAGTGTGACACCACTGGAGAACGATGTCTTTTTACCAGGTCACCTGACACTTTTTGCTTCATGCAAACAACTTTTAATCACAATTAAAATGTGTTTTGATAAGATGCAAAATGACTTCATACATTTGCATGTTATCCATCCACCATTTGGTGGCTGGACCTTTAACTCGCAAAGACAAGCCTGAAATGATGTGAAGGTACACGTACACATTCCTGTCTCTCTACCCAGAGAAGGGTGTTACAGTATGTGCACCTGTAGGTCACAGGAGCCAATGTATGATACATCCGACAATACATCATGCAGACATGCGTCAGGCACACTCATTGGTAGATGAAACTAAGGTGTCCTCAAAATCTGTACGAATGAAACAGCCAAGCAAACGTCACAAAAAATTGTTGTGCACATTCGCAGTGAGGAGGAGCATGTTCAAGCCGACACACTGTCAACCTGCCCAGCAGCGCTTATCTAATGGCAACACATGATATGCAGAGAAAGAAAGAGAGAGATGAGTCTGAATGAACTGCATTGGAAAAAGAAACCCTGAACCCAATTCAAAACCTGATATTTCCAGGTAGCACAATTAAACTAGCGAGGAAAAGTGAGGATGTCTCAGCCCCCACTGCATTCTCATCACTCAATTCAAGATTCAAGATTCAAAGTGCTTAATGTCATATGCACAGTAAGGAAACATGCTGCTCTGTACAATGAAATCCTTCCTTTGCTGTCCACAGAATGCCAACAATGTAAAAAGAAATATATACAACAAAACAGCAATTTTAAAAGGCAGTATGTGAAAAATACATGAAAATCTGTTCTGTTTGAAAATGACATCGATTCAAGGTCCACGCACTAGTGTTTCTGAAGAACTATTCATGCAGTATGGCCCTCCATATACTGCTCTAAATCCATGACCATAAATAGGATATGGGCTGCTTGCTAAAGTCACAGATATTAATCCAAAACATGTCATAGTGATGTCATCAGGGTGATCTTGGAGCGGAATGGACTTTTTACAACATATGAACATTTTTTACCAGTCAGGGATGCTTCTTTTGCATCATCAGTTAACCCGGCTTTTGCATGTCCACCAACTTTATGGATGTACAATTAGTACAAGTACCTAATCACTGGAGAACTCCTCTGTAAAGCCTTCATCTTTTCAGTTTGCATTGTGATTTAACACTGCATACTCTGCCACAAAGTTTCCATTACATTTTTCAAATATGATGATTCTCACAAGGAGAGTTTTGGCTTCCAGAGTGCTGGCAACACGACACGGCACAACACATGGCCCTGTTGATAATCCAACGTTCATATTTACAGAACAGAAGTTGCCCCACTACAAAGTTGTGCGCTGGCTGGACACACCACAGTGTGCAGCAGCGTCGAAGGACCATGTTAGTGCTTTTCCATATTTTGTGCCCATAAACTATAAATGGCCTATTTACTGCCAAGCTTCCTCCAAACCATACCATATGTTTGTAGATTGATTTCCTTCCTTCCAGGCAGCCAGTGAACTGTGCTGAGTTTCAGAACATCAACAGTGAGCTGAGAGGAAATTCTGAGATCTGGAGGCTCTGCTGGGCGCTAAAACACAACCATTATACTTGATTGTTTTTGAAATTCTTCTCATATCGAGAAGGATCTTGGATGGGCCCCCACGGCTTTCCCTATTACTTTGCACATATCCATCTAGTTTTTTATTGCATGCTTTTTGCTGCAATGTTTTAATTGTGCAAACAATTAAACATGTGTAATCAAGAAGTTTGTGTTGAAGGGATCTTTTGCAATTTTTGAAAATTAAGTACTTTAACGAATGCCGTTTATCTCTGTTGTTCCTCTTTCCTCTGTCTGTCTGCTGGCTCTGATTTGGACCATTCTTGTTAAATAATAATGATAATTTTAACTACACTTGCCTAACCCTAAACCCAAATCTTAATGCTAAACTAATTTCAGTTTTATCCCCTAATCCTAACTCTAAATCCGAGGTCTAATCCAGAACTAAACCCTTTAAGCAGCGAGGAGTGTTTTCAGACTGGTTCTCACAAGGACGGAAAGAGAAGAAGAAGAACACACAACATACACAAACTGTCGAGCACAGACGGTTGGTACTGAATAAAACATTTGAGACATGAGTAAACTGACTTTTTTACCAGCTGAAGCCGGGCTGCGGGAGCGGTGTGAGCCTTGATGTGCAGATGTGACGGGGAGTTGAATGAACAGTGGGAGACCTTCCTCTCTCAGTGCAGACGCACAGATAGCACCGACTGTCTCACCACACATGGTCACTGCGAGACAGCAGCCGCAGACAGACAGCCCAGCTCATCTGTGTGTGTGTGTGTGTGTTTGTGTGTGTGTGTGTGTGTGTGTGTGTGTGTGTGTGAGTGTTAAATATATAGATTCATTCTGATTCGTTAATTTCGGAAAAAACAGCATTATCATACTATACGAAGGAGTAATTTGTAAGAAGTGCCCAAATGCTAAACAGCATTCACACTATTGTCCTCCTGGAATTCATTCTTCTTCTTCCGTACGATTTTTGGCTCGCTTCTTCTCCTACAAATTTTGAGCTAGAAACTATTCAACTATCAAAATGTTAGGCTTTTTAAGGACATGATGGTGTATATTTTCTTTTCTATCTTTTATACTTTTGGAAATATTCAGCTTTTTCAGCAAAATTTTTCCCATTCATCCTTATGGGGAATTTTTCAAATTTCATTCTGCTACTGCTTCAGCATATGTTCAGCTATTGAATCTAAAATTAAATGGGAAAATCTTCAAATCCTTTTCAAAACTCATCGACTTCCTACCTCTTCTTGTCTCTCATACTTTGAGCTAGAGACACCATTCCAACTTTAAAGAGTCAGAAGACCTTGAACTATTGGGCATTTATTCATTTTTTTTTAAATCTTTAACGGTTTTGAAATCATCACAGTTTTAGTTTTAAGTGATTTTAGCTTGTCTTCTGATTTTATAATGGGTGCGTATTGCGTGAGCTAGAGTGCGTGACATCATCACTAGAGTGGAGAGCAGCTGGAAACAGTGGAGAAAAAATTCTCTTCAGCTTGATTTGGATCCCAAATCTTTTACCTCACATATACCTCACAATATATACATAGAAACGTAGGACATCTTGTTGGCTTTCAGCTGATGGTCTTATTTCAGATGTAGGACTTTAACTTTTGGCTGTGGAAGCCCTAGAGCGACAAGCACTCCAGCAACTCCCCCATAAGCTGCAATGTTAATTTTGAGCCTAAATTTCTGGAGGAGAGCAGACAGTACCTGTTTTGTCTCTCACTCTAGTGCCTTCATTTTTCACTCCACAGAAATAAAAAAGACATCACAGAGTTCAGCAATGTCTCCTGTTACTCAATATATAAATATTTTGGTGATAACCATTACATGTCTTCAAAAATTGCAGGAGTTTGGGAGGCGTTTTCCCAATCATTCTTATGGGGACATTTTCATCTTTGGTTCTGCTACTGCTCCAGCATATGTGCAGCCAGAGGAACTGTTCACCTTTTTAAGCTCTTTCAGTCCTCTCATTTTTCAGCTTTACAGCCTCAAACATTCATCTTTCTGCCTTTTCAGCTCCTTCAAACATTCAGCTTTATGTTCAACTATCAAAATGTTCAACGTTTTTAGCCCATCAGCCTTTGACTTTTCAGCCTTTCTGCCTTTTCAGCTTTTACCAACGTTCAGCTTTATTCGCAGCTAGAGAAGCTGTTCAGCTGTCAAAATGTTCACCTTTTTCAGCTTTCAGCCTGTAACTTTTCAGCTTTTTCACATATTCAGCTTTTCAGCCTTTGCAGCTTTTTAAAACATTCAGCTTTATGTTCAGCTGTCAAAGTCTTCAACTTTGTTAGCCTATTCAGCCTATTACTTTGCAGCCTTTATACCTTTTCAGCTTTTAAAAATTCAGCTTTTTCTGCAAATTCTTGACCTTTCATTCTCATAGTTTTATGCATTTCCCGCAGTACATTCAGCAGATTTATGAAATCACTTCAGCCACCAGCATTCACACTGTATTTTCACAGGAAATGCATCTTTTCTAGTTTTTACATTTTACTCTGTGAATTGAGGAATTATTTAGCCCAACCCACCGGTGACTGGAAAGACAGACCAGGACCATGATTTAGTGATCTTTTTTGTTTGTTAATGTCGAGTTTGTCCAGTTTGAATGAATTGTGTTCTATGATGAGTCGACAAGGTGATTAAGCTCTTGTAGTTCAGTAACAGAGAGAAACTTGAATTCAGACTGTGTGCAATTATATTTTTCTGTTTTATAAAGAAATAAAATATTTACTTTATTGATATTTTGTGAGTTTATTTGTTTATTCAGTGGTGCAGTTTTGTTTATTTAAGTGCTCTGCCTCTATATTTGCCCTTATTTTCCATAATATTTTTATTGTATTTGTACTGAATGTACCTGCTGCTATGATAACCGAATCTATTTATCTATACTATGGACTGGCCACACATAGAGGTCCAGTTTTAGCATTTCAGTTGAAACTTTTGCATTAAAATTGTATGTTTTCCATTTACTTGCTTTACATTTAAAATCATTATTTCATATTTAGTTATATTACACTTCATTATTCTGTGGACGTGTATTGCTGCCACACAAGACTAAATTAACGATAACACCATCACATTATTATCACATTTTGGATTAAAAGCAGTGGACTTTGACTTTGTCATCGATGCGTGGTGCTCACAAACAGTTAAGGTTGACGGACAGTGTTTGCCAGATGTTGAACTGTTGACATGGTTGCTGCTGTTTACATTCACGATGACGCAATTCCAAAAAGTGAGCTATGTGTTTGTTTGTGTAAATACCAATTCAAATGTCAATAGTGAACATCCTGTTTTTACATGTACATTTTCTATGTAAGTTCAATACTTAAATGGTAGGCGAGCAGTTTCGCCTTGCTCGCGGTCTCTGTGCTAAGCTAGGCTTAACTTTCCCAGGCACATGCAGATGAAACTGATATTCATCTCTTCCTCCAACAGTGGGCCATACAGATAATGAGAGGGTTTCGTAAAGTGTTCTTTCAAGAGTCTCTTCACAGTGTAGTGATACTAAAGGTTGAGTGATGGCTCTCGCTCTCTTGCTTACTTAGATCCAGCTCCTATCAGAGGAGCAGGAATTTGTGTGTGTGTGTGTGTGTGTGTGTGTGTGTGTGTGTGTGTGTGTGTGTGTGTGTGTGTGTGTGTGTATGTGCAGCAGGAGTGTGTGAAAGCCAGGCCACACACACACACAGGCGGAGAGGACAGAGACGGCTTGTAAGTGAAACAAATGGCACAGCAATAAAATCAAAGTCAGCGGTATGGCAGCATTTTGCTTTCCCTATAAGCCACAGTATAATGCAGAATTTTGACATCTGAAAATAATGTTTGTGTCGCTGACAAAGCAGCGGTCCTCCACCCATGCCAGACATCTGCACTTTATCCTGCGACGGGCAGCACAACACACGTGGCAGCACATAGAGAGAAAAGTGGTCCCGTTTGTGGTAAGAAGAGACGTCCATAACCCTTCACACGTCTGCTGTTTGCACTCTCCATAGCACCCTGTAATGTTTATTTCAGTTTGTGGTTAACAGCGTATGATACTCTGGTGACTTGACCATGGTCCTGTGCAGTGACACAAGTTAAACTTAATCAGGCTTTCTTTGGTTGAAGTAGAACCTACTGGTGGTCTCACAAAGGACCAAAAGGTTTTTTTGTCTATATATCAGCACTGTAGGACACTTTAACCTTCTCAGTGACAGTGAGCAGCTGATTGCATGTTTCACCTGTTTAAAATGAACTGCGACAGGGCTGCATGGTGAGGGAAGGTCAGTGTTTTATAGACACAAGACAGACCACATGGGCAGTGAATAAAGTCCACCCTGATCCCAGTGTGTGCCACAATGCTGGACTGAGTCACCCATGATGCCAAGAATCACAATTCACACGAATCACAAGTTCCGTTTATTTATTCCCTTCATCACAGAGTCTGGAAGACTGTTTCATCAGTAGCCGTGGTGTTCAGTCTTATGCTTCACCTGCTTCCTTCTAGCCAACATTTTCACGTAAAGCAATACAACTAAAGTGAAGCGTGTCGCAAAACAAAAAAGAAAACACATCACGACAGGTCGAAGTATCCTTGAGCAAGATCCTGAACCCCAAAAATTGCTCCTGATGTGCAGTTGGCACCTTGTTTGGCAGCCACTGCCATCAGTAAGGGTCCTTCGATGAGCTGGTGACTCATCCAGGGTGTACCCTGGCCTTCGCCCATCGAGTAAACTGGATTTAGCCCCAGTAAGCCTCGCAACCCCTTAGGGGGAAAAAAGCGGCAACATCCCCGCGACCCTCACGGATAAGCGGAAAGAAAACGGAACGGAACATCATGACAGGAAGTCCCGTTATTCATACAAACAAAAATTAAAAATGTACAGTTCTTAATCACATGCTACATCAACTTCCTGAAGAGCAGCTGGTCAGTGCAACAACTTTGATACACAATTATCATTTTTGCAAAGCAAGTAACCAAAACAGCAAAGTGATAGGTGACTGTGATTTCTGTTTTTATTGTAGAAGGTAGAAAGTATGATGAACAAATACAGACCAGCATGCATTCATCATGTGAGCTGTGCAGTGATGTTGCTGCCTCGACTGTTGAGGAAGAGGAAATCACAGACTGCTTACAATTATAAATTAACTAGACACCATCTGGCAATGGGATCACACCAGCCACGATGTCCATCCACATGTTCACATCCCGACCCGAGAGTACTCACTGGTCATTACTAAATTATAACATGAGTACTCACTGGTCATAACTACATCATTACATCAGTACTAAGTAGTCATTACTACATTATTACATCAGTACTCAGTTTCTCAGACAAAAATGCAAGCAGCCACTACATTGTAAGCTGGTAATGTTTTCACCCTGTGAGTGTTTGTCATAATGGTGAACTGATACTGTTTGGAACAGAAACTCACAGCAGCAGTTTGAGCACTTGTCCGGTGGCCACACGCACATTTTGCCCTGGCCCACAATGATGCAGTCATGAAGTGTGTATTTGACATCAGAATAAGGGGCAGTTCATGGATGTGGTCCGAGCCATGAGCACTGAGCACTCAATACTTGTCGTGGGTCACCACAACACGTTGATGAGTGTGGAGGCTGTTGTGCTCCCAGTACCAGATGGTCTCTCGTTGTATCTCTGTGCGGTTTACAGCCAGTTAGCAAGAAGCTGTTTGTAGACACATTTAGTGTATCTCATAGCTTGTCTGATTATTCATAAGGCAAGGCTGCATGTCCTTTAGTTCTGTTTTCTACAAAGAGAAAACATTTAAACACTGAATTTTCTAAATGTCTTTGAAGAATCAGTGGGTTCTTGAAGAATCAGTGGGTTCTTGAAAAAGAAGATAATAGGAATGTGGAACAGAATTACATTTTTGAGCTTTGGTTGAAATTGATACTTTAAAGTCACTAATAACAAATAAAGATACAAAACATTTTGTATTTTCTTTTGTGTAGGTATAGACATGTTTCGACTTCCAGTTTCTGTAGATGTACTGGGATGTACCCCTGTGACCTTGTGTAATAATAATAATAATAATAATAATAATAATAATAATAATAATCAAAATTGCAGTGAAAAAATTGTTGAGGTGAGTTTTTCACATGAAGAGTGCATTATTGCAAAGACCAGTGAGATTGTTGTTCTTCAACACTGATTCTGTGGAAGCTGTTGTTCAATTTGCTTACAACAAACACCCAGTTTTCCATTCTGGAAATCGATATTACAAAACATGTTTTATCTGTGCATCTTGTGTGTTTGTAGAAGTCTCTCAACAGTTTGCCCCGCTGCAGGAAAAAAAGAGGTGAACTAACACTGACACCTTGTGGATGACAATATCCATCACATGTGACGGTGCAAGGCTGCATTCATTATAATGGACTGTCAGTGGAAAATGTGTTTTCTCTGTGTGGAGCTGTGAACCCCTTACTATGGGAGAAGGCACCAGGCTAAATTCAGTCTTGATCTGTTTGTGCATCATATGATTGAAGGTGTTACACAAACTACATAGGTCTGAACCAAGGCTTCAAAGAATATTCTCAAATAGTGATCACTTATGTGAACGTTGTAGCAGCAACACTGACACGTTTTGGAGCTGTCCTAGATAGTTGAACTATTGTGGAGGCAATGTTTATACCTTATCTCAGAAATGTGTGTTGGTGTCATAGATCCTAAAAGGGGGAACCTTTGCTATTCTGCTGGCATGTAGATTAATTATAGTGAACTGGAACCAGGTGACGCCTTTTACTCACATATTGGATATTGTATCAGTTGGATAAGAGCAGTGATGACACATTTAGATTGAAATTCCATGTGTAAAAAAGTTTCACAGGCACAATAAAAAAGTCTAAAATACGAGTATGAGCAAAGAAGCACAGACTCACTCAGTGATTTGCTGCTGTCACTGCTCAGTAGGGTTGGGCACCGAACGGAACCGTTACGAAGATGTTTGAATTTCGATTCTTTTTTTCGGTTCCTAAATGCCCACACTAGTTTGTTTCCGGGGTTTGTATTACACCGCCTGGCTTGCTCCGTTTGTTTACAGGGTTTGTATAACTCGCTCCGCTAGTAAGAAGAACATCACTCATCTGAACAAGGACCGCAAAAAACGTCGCTCGAAAGTCTGGCATCATTTTAATTTGAAAAAGGACGGTTTGGCACAGTGCAACACCTGGGAAAAACGTATTACTGCCAAAGGAGGATGCACAACAAACATGACAAAACACCTTCGCCTGCAGCATTGATAATAATTAAAGAGTGTAAAGTGTTTAACTCATTGCGCCGCTCTCCTGCTCCCGTCGCTTCCTCCACTTCGGACAGTCAACCATCAGCCAACAACTCCAAACGGAGTTGCAAACGGACTCAGGTACATGAAAACTATGATTGTCTTATTCTTAATAGACTAGCTAAAGGTATAGATTACCAATTGCTAAAACTGTGTCAAATCTGTTCATAGTTGTTGAAAGCTCACAGAGTGATGCTAACGTTAGCCAGTCGGAGCCTGCTGCTGCTGCTGCTGCTGCTGCTGCTGCTGCAAGGGGAAAGCTGTCAGCGGAGCAAGTCGAAGAGTGCCACAGAAAAGTAACAGTTTATGTGGTGAAAAGACTGCATCCCTTTTCAGATGTCGAATCGCCCACATTTAGGTACCGTAAGCAAATAAGAATAACGTTAAGCAGACACGATAATCTTCCTCAACAAGAACTGTTGATTGATTTGTCACATGACTGCTCCAGGGTTTGAGTTTGTTTTATTTTGTTTCATATACATCCACCTGGGCTGCAGCTCTTTGTTTTTTAGACTGAAGCCAACTTCTAGTGTTATTTCAGCAAGTTTCAGTTTTGTGTTACAGTTAGGGACCCTTGTAATTGAATACCCTAGTTACAGTACAGCAACCAAATTAAACTGTCGCACTAAGTCAACTGGCAATGTGAATAAATAAAATTGGCCTGTGTAAAAGCTTTTTCAATTGAAAAAATTCTCCTGTGAAATCTGTGACATGTTGACCTGCACAACTCAAAGAATCGGAATCGAGAATCGTTTAGAACAGGAATCGAATTGAGAATCGGAATAGGAATCGGAATCGGAACCGGAATCGGAATTGTTAAAATCCAAACGATGCCCAACCCTACTGCTCAGGTGTTCGCTCTGTAAATGTCCCTCCTTATAAAATCCAAATCTCTTCCAAACTTTAGATTTCAGATTAGCTGGTGCATTGTAAACATTGCTGGAGTTGTCTGACATGTTGATGTTCCTGTAGGTTTTCCCTCGGATATGCTAACGTTACTCTTGCAGAGTTGACATTTTATTAATCTCTCAAGAATCTCACATTGACCTTTAACCTTTTACGAGAGTTGAGAGACGTGCCGCAGAATTAGCAGTAAAGCTTCCGTCAACTGATACATAACTTTAGAATCGGGCCATCGACCGGTTAATGGTAAATTTAAATCGATAAAGGGGTCCCGTAGATGTAGTTGCATCTTTATCGTTAAAACCGGTTACCGATTCGTATCGGTGAATCTTTACACCCCTAATAACGTCTCATATTAACGTTTGTTGTCAGGCGGTGACCTCTAGTGGCTTTAGTGATTATTACAGCTGGAAATGAGGAAGTGAGGAGGAGTGGTATAAAGCGTGAAAAGTCAGTAGAGGGAGGAGTTTATTTATATATTATGATATTTATGATATTTATGTCGACACCAGAAGACAACACTGAGTTCTTTTAACTTACTAATGTAGTGAAGTTACATCACGTACATAACGTAGCATATGGTACTTGGGTAACGGAGGTATGTTTGTACAGTATTCACATGGACTGAACCAATCAATTATTTCAAATTCAAATCAGTTTACTGTCAATAATTATATCATCAATATAATTGTAATTAAGATGATGAGAAACAGCTGTGTCAGAGCAAAAAAGAGAGCTACAGGAAATTCAAACCCCGGATCCCTTCTCACATCCACTGACCAATCACAGCACAAAGGGTTCAAATGTATGCATCAAAAACTTAAAAAGGAAATGAACATAATTTGGGTGATTGAGCTTTTTCTGAATACAAAGCTAGTTCAACCAATCACCTGTTTCTCATGTATATAGACATTAACCACAAGGTAGTCCGACTGAATGTCCAATCCATCACTGTTCATATCTCAGGCTGATGCTGACAAACCATCATGTCAGTTTCTTACAGTTATCTCATCACAGGAAAACAGTCGAATTACTGATCAGTAGCTTGAGCTGCCTGCGGAATGGAAACC
This sequence comes from Diplodus puntazzo, assembly GCA_963678695.2. Classification (NCBI taxonomy): domain Eukaryota; kingdom Metazoa; phylum Chordata; class Actinopteri; order Spariformes; family Sparidae; genus Diplodus; species Diplodus puntazzo. The sequence goes on along the minus strand of OZ023158.1, from coordinate 11,174,417 downwards.
ACACTCCATGTATAACTCAATTCATCCAATTTTCGCTTGATAAGCAAACAAATAGGACTGGGAGAGGAGGAGAGCACTTCATTGGGCTGGATCCAGGCTATGGCAGCTTGTGTCGGTGAGGGCATCCCTGGCTTGCAACTCAATAAGGCATGCATTACTGCTTGTCAAGCCTTCTGTTTGATGATACTGATCAAATGGAGGGTGCTTCTGGTGCAGAGAATCCACCTGGCAAAGTTATTAACATCAGAAACTTTGTTGTTTATCTTTATTTCACATTCATTTCTCAGCTTTGTCCGTTAGATGCTGTCTGAAAATGGAGTGTTTGACAGATAATAGAAAACAAAAGCGAAGATTTATAAAAACTGGCACTTTGATGGAATTCAGTCAAAGAAATGGAGGGAGGCTTTTTGGGTTCAGCAGCACCACCATCACTCCAGACTTCTATCTGTGATAGAATATTTGGTAAAAAGTCTATTTACTGATGAATCCCAGTGATAGATTAGTGTCAGTGACAGAAGGGAGTATTTAAGGAGACGAACAGGAGACAGAATGATACCACAGTGATTCAAGCCCACAGTGAAACACATTTCAGACTCCTGCACAGAAGTGACCCCAACCTGACCGTGAAGAAGCACCTTTCCGTTCTTCAGAGACATGCTCCACCTTCTGGTTTGATCTTTGTGGAGAAGAATTCATCCAGCAGTGGGATAATGAGCCCAAACAAACCTCAAAGCTTTGACACAACTACATTTACATTCATTACATTTCTTGGTCCTGAAAGGGTTCGAGACGAGTTCAATGATGGTTGCTTGGTTGACTGAACCTGCACTGCTTTCCTGAATGAGATGTTCTCCAGAGGATACACTGCTACAACCCTCACCCAACCTCAGGGCAAAACCCATGCTGTATCATGCACTCATCATCAAATCACCTAACTGAAATTTTTGTGATTTGGACAAAGTTGCACTCAAATGTCAACCAGGAAAGGTGTTTTTTGTCTTTCACATGCCAAGTTGAGTGAGGCTCCTATCACAGTCTTTACATCTGGCAGAGGTCCACATAATGAGAAATACTGTGACAACCATCTGTACAACATGGACTGAGGAAGACAAAAATTCTGAGCAGCTCAGTGGCAAAGGCGACCAAATTCTGCAGTTTACTTCATTCCACTTGCGGGCTGGATGAAGCATCTGAGGTCGAGTCAACTGCAAAATATCCTCTGCTCTATCACCTCTCCATCAGGGGGAGACAATCACTGACCTGGACCCCCCGCAGCCTAAAATCTCCTGAAAGCTCAAGGACAAAAAGACCTGTGCTTATCAGTCAGAGAGTGGAGTCAGCTTAAAGAGCTTGTGGAAATTTTGACCACATTGTCTTTAAGCAACAGACCTGGCACAGCACTATCTCTTTGTGTGGTACTCCCTGTGAGCTCTTACTCAGCATCCAGCTCATCAGTATGCTTAATGCGACTCATCACTTGGTCAGATCAGTGAACACACTCCAGAAGTGACCCCTGTGCCGTTTTCAAGGGATCTTTGCTAAATGTCAAAATGGATTTACTTGCAGTAGATTTCCCATTTGGTAATATGGTCTACATGATGTCCCCACTTCTAGACTCATCTTTCTGCACCACATGCAGTCAAAAGAGAGTTGAAGGAGATGATGATAGCTAAAATGGATAAACATATTAACATTATGCATCATTACCAGTATGAATAAAATCTAATTCAGGCTCATCAGTGATTCATTAAATAATCTTGTCTTGGTAGAGACGGACATGAAAGTCAGGCCTGAGCGACGTACAGGAGAAGAGGAAGGTGGCGGAGGAGCCACAATCACCTGCTCAAACTCCTTTCTCTGACTACATGAAGAAAGGTAACAAGAGGAATGTTGACCATGACTCATCTGCAGTGATGGGATTAATGGCGTTAATATAAACAGCGTTACTTTTTTCAGTAACAGGTAATCTAGCTAATTACTATTTCCCAAGGGCGTAACCATGGCATAGATATTGGGGGGGTCCAAATGAGAGCCCTTTCCCTGAATTTTTTTTTAAAGTACATTTCCCACAATTCTATGATATTTTATATATGAAAATTCGCACATTTAGAAGTTTTGAGGACAACATTGACCATTTGAATTCACATGTAAAGGAATATTCTGTGAAATTGCATGGATTCCTACAGAATCGAGATAAAGCTTCTCTTTAAATTTTCATTAAGTGAAAATCAATGTTTTTATCTCAAAGCTTTTGCTCTATATCTCACCTATACGCCAGTATCAGGCCCAATGTTACCAGTTTTATTTACTGCTGACATGTAGGCCTAGGTTAAAACTAATGTTATCAAGCTGTTTAAATTCTCATTCAAATTTCTCACCTGATCATCCGTATCCCCAGAGCATGTCCCTGCCTGGCCACTGCTGTCACCGTGCCTCTCCCTCTCCCTGTGTCTCTGTGCTGCCTACATTGTGACCAGATACCATTATTTTACCAGAAGAACAATGGCTGACCTTGATGATCATTTTAATGTGATACATTGATTTCACACATGCACTGCTATTCTGAACTTATCTGGACATTACCTGGAGGAGCTGTATGTGTAACAAATGAGAGCAGTAACAGGGACGAGTTGATGTAGGAGATTTTATTCATTGAAAAGAAGGTTTTAAGCTCCAACAAATAGCTTTAAATTACGTAAATGAACACCTACATGGCATTGTATGGCTTTGTATGGCAATGTACTCCTGTCACACAACTCCACTTACATGACAACTTGACTTGAAAAAGAAGTCAATATTCTGCTGCCTCTTTCTTTTTGGCACTCCTAACAAAAGGAATAATGATCATGTTGAATAATATCAAAATCAGTGGATGTTTCTAGAAAACTATCTGTCAGTTACCATGAACTTTACCTGGCTTACCTGGCTTGGCCTAATTGTTTGCCACTTGGCTTGCTTATTATTAGCTAACATGCCACAAAGCAAGACAGAGTTATTTACAGACAAAATTCTACATTATTAACTAGTTAAACAACCGTTTCATGCCTCCGCTCTGTTCGCTGTCTGCCAGCGAGTGACTCAGCTCAGTTAGCATGTAATTGTTTACGGTCCAGGCGGCGGGACTAGTGGCTTTGGTCAAATGGCTCTCATTGGCTTGATGGCTGTCAATCACTCTAACTTGACGAATGGGTTTTCATGTATGGGGGAGCTACTCAGCGTACTGAGGTGCGCTCCATTTCAGTATGCTGTTACACCGCCAGGGCGGGCAAAGGTTTAATACCTTAGGATGGGAGCAACCAAGATTACAATTAGGAGGGGGGCTTCACACACTTATGTTTTCCTTAAAAACGGAAATAAATTGAAAAATAAATAAGAAATAACGAGGCAGATCTGTTGACAGGGTTTATAAAGGAGTGCATAATTAACATATTTTCTACTGTATATTGGGGGGGTCCGATTGCCATTTTCTCAATATTGGGGGGGACACGACCCCCCCAAAGAATGCGTGGTTACGCCCATGCTATTTCCATCGCTACAATGCTGTTACTGTTACCGACAAAGCAAAACTCGCGCCAAAATGCAACCAACGCTTTTTTTGTGATTTTATATGAGTTAAACCTTTGTGTAAAAGCATAATTAAGACGAAAGAGGCACTTTTAAGATTTACCGTAGTTTCGTTTTCGGGCAAGCTTATTTTCAATGGAGTGCAGGGGCACTCTTACGCTAGCATCAAAATCGTTTTTTTTAAAACCCTAAGAAGGCTCGACACAACATGAAACTTTGCTCGTAGTATCACCAGGGTCTCTACACATGAACACGAGCACTGAGAACATTGTTTGTGTACACAGAGTTTACTAAAAAGAAAGTTTTTCTAACAACTCACCTGAGCAGTAGCTTGTTCCTCTCCCAGTCGTCATGGCAGCCGAGAAGTATCGAGCTCGGAATGCAACGTAACTCTGAGGAGAGTTAAGGTGGACCGCTACTGTCTTCCGGGAACAACTATCCACACAATATCTCACATGACTTTTCCGGCTTTTTATTTTAGTATTGTTTCTTATATGAGGCTTCTTTTTCAACTTCAAGGTCAATATTGTTTTTCGCTAACGACAAAACAACAAATTATCTTTGCATTTATATGGAACTAAGCTTTAAGAGCGGTCCACCTTAACTGTCCTCCAGGTTACGTCACATTTGGAGATCGAGGCTTCTCACTGGCAGGACGGCAGTGAGCAGAGGAAACATCTGCTAACGTGAAACTCTCTTTAACTCTGCGTACACAAACAATGTTCTCAATGCTCGTGTTCATGTGTAGAGACCCTGGTGATGCCACGAGGATCCGTGTATGACCAAGGTAAGTTTTAACCGTTTTTGGTAAAAAAAAAAAATTACACATTCAGAAACCAGAAACAGGTCGTTTTTTTCCCTTTTCTAATTTTGGGCAAAAAACAGAAATCACCAATGTGGCTCCATTTCTTCTTTTTTTTTTTTTTGTTCGTACTGACAAAACAAATTTACCACTCAATATTTCGTTTTCATTGGTCAGTGGGCCTTCGGCACCCCATTGCCTCTGACTGGCTAGTGTGCTCTATCAATTATATTTGTGCTGTGTGCTTCAAAATAAAGGTTCTCGTGTATGTCTTGGCCTCTAGACGGCTATGACGGCTATTATTATCATTATAGCTTCATTATGCTCTTAACGAGTGGTGCCACACATGATTTAGTTTTATGACCTTACAGTTTTTTTCTAATTGCTGAAACACAATTTTACAAACTAGGCTGGTTTTATCAAAATACTTAACATAATTCACAAAACCACACACCCAAACTGCAAAATACCTCATATATCCTGTAAAATGAAGCACTGCAACCAAAACTACATATAGCATTATCAAAATCAAACTTTTGCACCCAATGTCACAAACTTCATTCTTATTACCAGATTATTGTCTAACCAACTACACACTGTTGGGCATAATGACAAGCACTCTCATCTTTAGTATGCTTTGCCATAATACTAAAATAGTTCAAAATTAAGTAATGCAACAGCAGATTGTATTGACTGTTAATGTGCAGCTGATAGACTAAATTGTCTCAGGGCAGTGTGGATTTATTGTGCCTTTTACCCGCTCACATATTATCTGCTATGCTACTAGGCCTATGAGACACACACACACACACACACACACACATATTATCTGCTATGCTACTAGGCCTATGAGACACACACACACACACACACACACACACACACACACATATACCAGACAGCACCAAGAAAGGAAGTCAGCTGGATAACAAGGCCACGCCGCAGTGGAAAATTACCAGTTGCAGGAGAAGGTGCTTCCCCCCCCCCAATATCGTTTTTATCACACATATAGAAGAAGTTGCCAAATATGCAACCTTGAGAACAGGAAGGAGTCTGGTTTCGCGTATGGCTGTTTACTGACTGACATTAACTGTACTGTGTAACTGCTTTTTGTCTACACCCCTTTCTTTAATAAAACGAGCCTGCAAACAGCGGAGACCCCAGAACTCTTACTGGCAGCTGCAGGAGCAGATCGGGTCTGTGTTGAGCTGAGGAGTTCTCCCGCTATAGCGGCAAAAGGCTAAACTCGAGTCTGAGTGCATTCATTCTCCAAACCACCTCCAAAGCTGATCGGCGCTGAGGTCCCGGAACCTGGGGTGACAAATTCTGGTCACAACAATTTGGGGGCTCGTCCGGGATCCAGCATTTGTGTTGGAGAAAAGGGGGACCTCGGCAACAATTGACATCAGGACCGAAGTGAACGGGTGATGGACACAAGCCGGCTACATTAAAGGTGAGCAGACCATTTCTTCTGCACTGGCTAAAGCTAAAACACTTTGTGTCCTGAATCCTAGTAACTGAGGTTGGTAAATTGAGAGGTTGGCAGGGAGGTTGACTGCATTCTAAAGAGAAAGGAAAATAGAAACTAAGGAACTGAAAACACAAGGGAAATAAGTGTGTATTCTGAGAGTGGCGTCTCACTCAAGTCCCCGACGGGGGGTTTGATAAAACAGCAAGGCTGTAAAGCTGGGTTTGAGTCCCGGAGGGTAGGAACCTCTAAATGCTAAAATAAGTGTGTGTATTCTGAGAGTGGCGTCTCACTCAAGTCCCCGACGGGGGGTTTGATAAAACAGCAAGGCTGTAAAGCTGGGTTTGAGTCCCGGAGGGTAGGAACTTCTAAATGCTATAATAAATGTAAGGAAGGGAAGAGGACAGGGAAACACTGAGTGTGAATGTCGGATTAACTGAAGGCTGAAGACGCACGGGCACACTACCTAGGTGACCGCTGTAGTAAGCCTGAAAGGAAGATCCGAATTACAGACAAATAAGGGTTCTTGAGATTTGCCACCCAAGCAAACTCAAAACTCATGAGAGAAGGCACATGACAGTGTTAAAACTAATAACTGTGAGCTTGGCCTGAGGTCCGAAAAAAAAAAAAAAAAAAAAAAAAAAAAGGAGCAAGACCAAGAGTAAAATACTTGTGAGCACCCGCGGAGAATAACAGGCACAAGCAAGACCAGAGTTAGGCCCTGTTCATCCAAACATGTCCACATGAAAAGGTAAAACACACACGGAGGGAGCAAGACCGGTGAAATAAACGTGAGCTCCTCCATAAAAGGGTAGAATAAGACATAAGCGGCACACAACAACCGCAGTGTAAAGGGTAATGCATGAATGTGATGTGTATGAATGTTTAGGAGAAATAAGGGAAGCAGCAGCGTCTGAAAAGGCGGAATGTTGAAGTACGTTATTTCTTCTAGAATAACAGGGTTGATTGCACTGTTTGTAGTACTTTTAAAAAAAAATTGTAGTACTTTAGCAAAAAAAAAAAAAAATTGTAGTACTTTAACAAAAAAAAAAATTGTAGTACCTTTAAAAAAAAAAAAAAAAATTTAGAGTACCTTTAAAAAAAAAAAAAAAAAAAAAGAGACAGGATAGAAAATTTAAAGAGTAACTCGAAGTACAAGACTGGTTGACAATGGACGGAGAATTTGACAGAGAGATAGATGACGATGGGTGGGGACCCATAACAGGTCTCGGGTCTCTGGACGTACAGATGAATGCCGTATTGCGCGCTATAGAACAGACACATGACCCGGCGAAGGTAGAGAAAGAAAAGGCGAAGTTGAAAGAGGCAGCGGAGAAGTTAGCCAAGGAAAATGGTAAAAATCCCCAGGGTCCCGGAAATTGGCGGGGCCCGTGGTGGAAAGAAGGTTAAAAGGCAGGCAGAGCGGAAGAAGAACAGAAGGAGGCTCACTGTGGCTGAGCCAATTGGATAAGCTCACCGCAGGACAGACACTCGCGTTAGGAGATTTTCGCGCGGTAATAAGTCGTTGTCTTGCCAGCAGTGATGTAAACGACCTCGAAGAGGAGGCAGGAATAACTAGGAAACGGGATGACGTTCTTTTTACCTCAGTTAGTACACAGATAGGGAAGGCCATGAGATTAAAATACCCACTCCCCAACACCGCTGCGGTACCAAAATTAAAATGGGACGGTAAACAGAGTCCTCGCGAATACCTCGACCACTGTAAAGACATGTGGATCAAACAAACAGGGTGTCACCCTGGAAAGGAGAGCGTTCAGCGAGTATGGTACAGAGCCGCAGTCCTGAAAGGGGTTCCAGAGGGAGTAAGAAAAGCAATGGAGGATAATCCTGATATGGCTGGGTGTGACTCCACAAAATGGGATCAGCATCTGATCCATCATTTGTCTCGTGCACAGGATACTGCTGAGGGTGAGACTAATCAGATAAAAGAGCTGCAGACCCAGCTATTGAAAATGCAATTGGCGGAAGCTAAACAAAAAGTAAATGAAAAGAAAAAGCCTGAGAAAAAGGTAATGGTTGCTACACAAGGCGCAATGGGAGGCCCTGATTTGTACCCGACGCCACCTTGGGCTCCGCAGCCACCTCCACATAACAATAATAACCGCGCTTATCAGCAGAGGCCCGTGCGGGGATATGGTAAGGGTAGAGGTCAATGGGGAAATGGGCGTGGAAGGGGTGGACCACCACGAGGTAACGGCGGGAGGTGCTTCTATTGTGAAGAAACAGGGCACTGGGTGAGGGATTGTCCACACATACAGCAGAGCCGTCAGCAGGGGCAACAGCAGGGCCCTCCCCAGGGACCGCCCTCGGGACAGCCTCCTCAGACACGTCAGATGCCCGCCTTTGGGTGGGATCAGTGGGACGGGGAGGGGTTTCAGGATTAGCACACCCCACGGAGAGACTCTGACAGCAACACGGCAGACCCTATGCTGTCAGTACGAGTTGATGGTGATGCGCTGCCATTTTTGGTGGACACAGGGGCTACCTGTTCCACCCTGATTCACGTTTGACCAAACAAACATTCAAATCGGCACATCACAGTAATGGGTTTCTCTGGGGAAAAGCAAACTCTGCCGATCACCGTGCCCCTTACCACCCAACTTGGGGGACAGACTCTAATGCACAGCTTTGTGCACTCACCCAAAGTACCTGCGAACCTGTTGGGAAGAGATCTTCTCATCAAACTAGGGGCCTCAATACTGTGCAGCCCGGATGGACTGACAGTGACTTTACCGGATCACACGACACTGAGGTGCAACCACCCAGGGGGTGGTGGACAATATTTGATGACACCGGTAGAGGATTCTTATGCGGACATTTACTGGGGCCTCCTACAACCTGAATCACCAGAAACTGCGGGTATCCTCTCCGCTTATTTGAGGTGGAAACCCTGGATAGCCCAGATTGAACCATATGTCTCGCCCCCCGATCCACCGCATGTGACTCTGTTTTACGATAGGCATCAAACTTACTGGTATCAGGACAAATTTAGGGACCAGTTGGAGGGGGTATGTTGGGCAGTTCATAGTCAGGACATCTACATAGCCCCGGAGGGAGTGGCGGCGAGTGTAAATCTTTCGGAGGAACAGTTACAGTGGTACATGATGGGAGACGAAGCGGTTCCCCACGTGTCACTGGCCATCCACCCACAACACCAGGCTAAGGAGCTTGGTGGGATGGTCAAAAGATCTCTGAGTGTCTCAGATTGGAGACAGTCAGAGATCCCACAGGTTCTGTTCTCTGACTCTACGCGCACCTACAAAATTGCTGTACAGTGCTCTGATTTGGCCACGATGCAACACGAACAGGTGAGCAGATCGCACGGGAGAGAGAAAAACAGATCATTATCTGGCTCAAGAGCTTCTTTCTAGACTCCCCGATTCTTTGTGGGCAGAGGGTCCTACAGATGTGGGTCTCACCTCATGCCCACCGGTGACATTCAAAGTAAAAACTGACTCTCCTTTGTGGATCAGGCAATACCCACATAAACCTCAGGCTGAGGCAGGCATTGCAGACACAATTGACGGTCTTTTCAAAGCCGGTGTACTCGAACCATCCTGCTCCCCCTGGAACACCCCGATACTGCCGGTAGAAAAGAAAGGTACAGGTAAATATCGTATGGCACATGACCTCCGTCGCATTAATGATATTCTGATCACGCCTACTGTACCTGTGCCTAACCCCTATGTTGCATTGGCAAATTTAGATCCGTCACATGCCTGGTTCACTTGCATTGATTTGGCAAATGCGTTTTTCTGTCTCCCTCTGTCGGAGGAATGTCGGGACATATTTTCATTCACATATCAGGGTCAGCAGTTGCGTTACACTAGGTTGCCACAAGGCTTTGCTCTGTCTCCAGGGATCTTTAACCAGGTTTTGAAGGGCATTCTTAAAGATTGCCCTCTACCTGAAAATACCACTTTGGTGCAGTATGTGGATGATTTGTTAATCGCAGCACCTTCGGCTGACGTTTGCATGGAAGCTACTAAAAGTATCCTGGAGCACCTGGCTAGGACAGGGTTTAAAGTTAGTAAAGCAAAATTGCAGATTGCTAGGAAACAGGTTTCATTTTTGGGTCGTATGGTTTCTCAAAAGGGGGTGGGACTGTCGTCAGAGCATCGTTCTACCATACTCCATCACCCAAAGCCTACAAAAGTCAAAGACATGTTGTCTTTTCTCGGTCTTACAGGTTACAGTCGCAACTTTGTGGCTAACTACACTGGCCTAACACAACCCCTCCGACAGATGGTGAGGGAACAGGGCATGCGTAACTTGTCGGCTCCGCTCGATTGGACGGAAGCGGCGGAATCAGCGTTTATCGCGCTGAAACAATCGTTATCGTCGGCAGCCGAGCTTGCTACACCAGACTATACCGAACCGTTCTATTTGGATGTCTCTGGAACAGAGGGTTGCGTCAATGGTATTCTGTTCCAGAGAAAAGGGGGTGAAAGGGTAATTCTCATGTTCGTCAGTATTTTACTAGATAACATGGAAAGACGTCATCCTCCATGCACACAACACGCAGCAGGCATAGCTAAAATCATCCAAAAAACTGCACACATTGTCATGGGTCACCAACTAAAAGTGTTGACCACACACAGTGTAGTGGCATATGTGAACTCACAAACATTCACACTCACCACACTGAGACAGAGACGGCTAAGCAAAATTCTAGAGGCACCCAACATTATTTTCACACATGAAGGGATAAACATGGCTGACCAGATAGGAGCAGGAGAGCCTCATCTATGCGCAGAAAGAGCAGCCAAAGACGAGAAGGTCAGAATAGATCTCCAGGCAGACCCAATCGAGGGTGCTCGTGATTTGTTTACCGATGGGTGCTGCTTTAGACATGAACAAGATGGATTGAGAGCCACGTATGCAGTGGTGGAAAATCAAGGAAACAGCACAGTTGTGCTAAAAGCGGAACGCATGACGGGAGCGCAGTCTGCTCAAAGAGCAGAAGTGATGGCAGTAGTCCAAGCTCTAAAAATAGCCCAGGGACAGGAAGTGAACATTTACACAGACTCAGCTTATGCAACAGGAGCAGTACATGTGGAACTAGGTCAATGGCTCAGAGCTGGGTTTATCACAGCAGGGGCCAAACCGATCAAACATGAGGCAGAAATGAAAGAGCTAGCGGAAGCACTACTATTGCCCAAAAAGGTAGTGTGGCAGGATGGTCTCATCTTTTCCCACATGCCCCCCCCTCCTCCTCGCTCCATCCACCTAAGGTGTGGATTGACGCACTGATTGATGGGCGGCGCTGCGCGCTTATTTATACTGGCCTGGTCACACCTGCGATCCCTTTCTCCTTTCCGGTTCTGCTCATCCTCCGTGGTGGCTGTGGCCCGGCGTGGCAGAGCTGGTGCAGGTGTTTGAGCCTTTGTGGCGTGTCGGAGTGTGGTGGAGCCCGGTTCGGCGTGGCGGATCATCTTGGCGCACGTTTCCTCTCGTTGCACAACAGGTATGCGCACCGCTGTCCTCCTTCCCACTTAGTGTGCAGCAGGGCGCATCGGTGACACGGTTCTTCTTTTTGTTGCTGTAGTGTGGCAGGCTGCTGTTGCCGTGGGGCCCGCGTTGCTCCGCTGGAAGCCCTCCTGGGTGTGGTTGTGCGTCCTCGTGGTAAGTCGGCGTTGTCCGTCCTCCTCTTTCCCTTCTAACCGCTGCTCGACCCCCGGCTAATTGTTAACATTCTGTGCCACAGTTTGGATCAGGCAGAAGCCGTGTAATAACTCTGCTACCTGGCCTGCTGTGACACTGCGCCGGTGAGGTCCATTTAAACATTCATTCATCGCCACGGCTCCCTGGACGACGCTGCTGTTTTGTGTGGCTCCATTGTTTGGCTGCTGCTGATTTTAGGCAGCTGTTTTGGTGTCATTTAAAAGAAATTATTTTTGTTGTTTTCTTTTTTTGGGGGTTTTCTGAATTGAGGTTGGGTCCAGCATCCCCCTCACAGAGCTGTCATCAGAGCCCTAACGCTGGGCTCTCTGGGGGCTGCTGCATGGGTTTATTGATTTGAGGAAAAGCTTGATTTATTAATTTGTTTATTGTTAAGTGTAACTTTGAGTTTCTTTGTATTATTTTTCATCGTTTTTGTTTAATTGTATTTGAAGATTTAATTGGTTATTTTGGGTTCCTTTTTTTATAATACTTTATTGTTGGTGCGTGTGTGTGTGTGTGTGTGTGTGTGTGTCTGTGTGTGTGAGAGAGATACCAGCCAGACTGTGAGGCCATTTTAATTTTCCCTCTCTCTTTGTGGACAGGTGCTGGAGCTCAGAGCGGCGACCCAATCCCTGGTGGCGGGTTCTTCACTTCTCAGTTGCGTGGGTGTGCAGTGTCACGGGTGATATTATTATTTTGGTTTGTTTCTCCCTCCTCTTTGGTTTCAGGCCGCCGTGGCAAGCCCAGCTCTGTCCATCCCCTTTTTGTGGCCCAGTGATTAATGTGAGATGGCTTGGTAAATTTTGAAACTAAAAAAAAACCCATTGTACAATAAAAGTATTTCTATATTTTGAACACTGTCTCCTGCCCAGTGGTGATTTACGAACCTGTGACCTTATAGTCTCCTAGTAAAACAGTAACTACTTCCTGTGGCGAAATTCCCCAGGTGGCGTTGTTCGGCAACACTCACCCCTAGCTTGCACCTCGCCACAAACTTGGCGTTGTCGGCAGGATCACCACATTTAAAGGGGCAGGGACGTGTTTTGTTTTTTTTATTTAGATTTATTCTTTTCCTCTTTTCATCAGTATTATTGATTTGTAGGTGGAGCCAAAAAAAAAAAAAAAAAAAAAAAAAAAACAGCAGCGTCTAATCCAGTAGTTTTTTTTTCTTTTTCCCATACTGTGCACTTCTCTTATTAGATAACATGGAAGAGGAGGTGCAGGAGCTAAGGGAGTTGGTTTTGCAGCTTAGGGCGGACATGGTTCCGAGCTTGGTGAGTTGAAAGAGCTGTTGAAGCGTCAACAGGAACAGCTCAATCAACTCACCCGTACTGTCGCTTCTATGCAGACTTCCATGCCACCAGCTCGACCCCAACGTAATGGCCCTGTGATTTGCCTTCGTTGCCGTCAGCCTGGTCACTTCGCCAGGGACTGTGAAGGTGAACGGGCTCGTGCTGGCCCTGCTGCTAGTTGGTCTTCTACTGTGGCCAGGCCCACCAATTCCTCTCACCATCCGGAAAACTAGCACCCACTGAGCTGCAGAGTCACAGTTCAGATGGGGAGTTAGAAGGCTCACAGGTAGCAGCTGCAACCAGGTTAATGGCATTTTGCCCAAATATTGATGTGGTCATGAGCGGAGTCACTGTTTCCTGCTTGGTGGACACCGGGTCAATGGTGTCCACAGTCAGAGAGAGCTTCTTTCTTGAGCACTTTGCACCTTGGGGGAGTGACCGCCTCCAGTCATGCCATTGGTTGCAGCTCCGGGCCGCTAATGGTCTTGCCATTCCCTACCTTGGTTACCTAGAACTGGATGTCATCCTTTGTGGTAAGAAGATCCCCCGCTGTGGTATTCTGGTGGTGAAGGACCCTGTCAGCACTGAATCTTCTGTTCCTGGGATTCTCGGGATGAATGTCATTCGCCGCTGCTACAGAGAACTCTTCAGCGCACATGGCCTTTCGTTCTTTGACCTGCCTGCAGTCACACAGTCTCCTGGTCCCGTCATTGAGGCCTTGCAGCAATGTCATCAGGTCACTACTCGGCACCATGTTCCACCCACCGGTGCTGCCAGGGTTCGAGGCTCCCGAGTGGTGCGAGTCCCTGGTGGTGTCATGAAGGTGGTGGCTAGCACTTGCCCTGAACAGTTCTCCGGTCAGTCTCTGCTTTTTGAGCCCCCAGCGTCTGGCTTGCCAGCTGGGCTGCTGGCTTCCCCTTGTTTTGTTCAGGCGGTACAAGGTACAGCCTACATCCCTGTAGTCAATGTCGGAACCAATGAAGTCGTCCTTTACCCACGAACCTGCCTTGGCACTCTGAGTCCTGCTGAAGTGGTCAGTCTTCCTCCAGGAGTCACGGAGGTTAGGTCCTCTGCTACTGTCTCCTCCGTGGTGGCTGCTGGTTCAGAACAGGGTCAGGTTGACACCGTTGACTTGTCTGCATTGGCAGAGCCAGAACAGAGGCAGGTCCGGTCCTTGTTGCAGAGGTTTAGTTCGGTCTTCTCTGCCCATGAAGGTGACCTTGGTTGTACGAATCTGGTTTCTCATGACATTCCTCTGCTGGATGATGTCCCGGTTCGGCAGAGATACCGACGTATTCCACCATCCGAGTATGAGGCAGTCAAGACCCACATCAACCAGCTCCTTGAAGCTCAGGTGATAAGAGAAAGCAGTAGTCCTTATGCTTCCCCGATCGTCTTGGTGCGCAAGAAGGACGGCAGCCTACGTATGTGCGTCGACTACCGCCTGCTTAATGCAAAGACACGCAAGGATGCTTTTCCTTTACCTCGCATTGAGGAGAGTCTTGACGCTCTGTCTGGGGCCCAGTGGTTTTCCACTCTCGATCTGGCGAGCGGTTACAATCAAGTACCAGTCTCGGAACCGGATAAGCAGAAAACTGCCTTTTGCACACCATTTGGGCTCTTTGAGTGGAATCGCATGCCGTTCGGGCTGTGCAATGCACCGAGCACCTTTCAGCGCCTTATGCAGAGGATGTTCGGAGACCAGCAGTGTGAATCTCTTCTTTTGTACTTGGACGACATCATTGTGTTCTCGTCCTCAGTTTCCCAGCATGTCCAACGACTGGAGGTGGTTCTGGATCGGCTCCAGAGGGAAGGTCTTAAGGTCAAGCTTTCAAAATGTTCCTTCTTCCGACGAGAGGTCGGCTACTTGGGTCATATCATCTCTGACCAGGGTGTTGCCACCGATCCTGCGAAGATCGAGGCCGTAGCCAAGTGGCCACGTCCCAGCCAGGTGTCAGAGCTGCGCTCATTTTTGGGCTTTGCCAGTTATTACCGGCGTTTTGTTGAGGGCTTTGCTAAGCTAGCCAGCCCTTTGCACAAGTTGGTGGCCAAGCTTGCTGGCACGAAGTCCAAGAAGGGGTCTGGACAGGAATTCCAGGCTGCGTGGACTCTGCAGTGTGAAGAAAGCTTTGAGGCTCTCAAGTCTAAGTTGACCTCTGCACCGGTGCTTGCATTTGCTGATTTTTCACGCCCTTTCATTTTAGAGACAGACGCCAGCCACAGCGGGCTTGGGGCGGTCCTTTCCCAGGAGGTTGAAGGTGGGATTCGGCCAATAGCATATGCTAGCCGGGGCCTTCGACCAACAGAGCAGAACATGGTCAATTATAGCTCGATGAAATTGGAGTTTGTCGCTTTAAAGTGGGCCATGACCGAGAAATTTCGCGAGTACCTGTTGGGGCACCGGTGCATGGTTTTCACGGATAACAATCCCTTGAGCTACCTCCAGTCTGCCAAGCTAGGCGCAGCTGAACATCGCTGGGCTGCTCAACTTGCAGCATTTGACTTCGAGATCAAGTATCGATCCGGTCGCAGCAATAAAAACGCTGATGCCCTGTCCCGGCAGCCCACTTCCAGCCTTAGTTTGGCAGAGCAGGTCCTGCCCAGCACCTCTGTCCCTGCTACTCTCCAGTCAGCCCCTCGTCCCAGCTTGGTGTCCGCAACCCAGGCGGTGGTATCGGTCTTTCCCCTTTACTCTTTGCCCGACCTCCGTGCTTTGCAGGAGGCTGATTCCCTCCTGAAAGACATCTTGGTGCATTGGAGAAGGCAGATTCAGCCTACACCAGCGGAGAAACGGCAGCTCCCCAAGTTGTCTTTGGCCTTGCTAAAACAATGGGATCGTCTTGTGGAAAGGGAGGGTGTGCTGTACCGTCGGGTCCATCGTCCAGATGGGGGAGAGGAAATTCTCCAGCTTGTCTTGCCATCCGTCCTCAAGCATGACACTTTGACACAGCTGCACCAGGAACATGGGCATCAGGGTCTGGAGCGCACCACCGAGCTTGTGCGACAGCGTTGTTATTGGCCAGGAATGACGTCCGACATCAATCTGTGGGTCCAAGGGTGTGAGCGCTGCCAGGTGGCGAAGGACACCAGACCGACGCCTGGCAGCTTCATGGGGCACTTGTTGGCATCGCGGCCAAACGAGATCGTGGCCATGGACTTTACACTGTTGGAGCCTTCCCAGGGTGGTTTTGAGAATGTTCTGGTGATAACTGACGTATTCAGCAAGTACACTGTGGCCGTTCCAACTCGGGATCAGAGAGCATCCACTGTTGCTCAGGTTCTGCTGAACGAGTGGTTTTTCAGGTTTGGTGTCCCGGGCCGCATTCACTCCGATCAGGGCAGGAGTTTTGAGGGTGCATTGATCCAACAGCTCTGTCACTTGTATGGGGTTAGCAAGTCACGTACCACTCCGTACCATCCTGCTGGCAATGGGCAGTGCGAGCGATTTAATAGAACGCTCCACAACCTCTTGCGCACCTTACCAGCGTCACGGAAACGTGACTGGGCTTCTTGTCTTCCCCATGTGCTCTTCTGTTACAATACCACCCCCCATCAGGGTACTGGAGAGTCACCATTTCTTTTGATGTTTGGTCGGGAACCCCGGCTTCCCATCGATTTCCTTCTGGGTCGTGTCCAGGACCCAGTGCCGGGGGAGGTTCAGGACTGGCTGGTCGAGCACCAGGCCCGACTTGAGGTGGCTTTTGGCAATGCTCGTGAGCGATTGCTGGTGGCTGCTGAACGTCGTAAAGAGCGTCATGATCAGGGAATACGTGACACTACGCTGCAGGTGGGCCAGTTGGTTTATCTTCGTGACCATAGCGCTAGGGGTCGCCACAAAATCCAGGACATTTGGGGCTCGGTTGTCTACCAGGTCCTGAGAGCTCCCTCTGGTGGTGGACCTGTCTATACTATCGCCCCAGTGGATGACTTGCAGAAGACCCGGAACGTGCACCGTAACCAGCTCAAAGCCCAGGTCGGGCTCAAACCCGTTCCTCTTTTCCATCTGTCTTCCCCTCCAGGGACCTCCGAAGCTTCGGATGATTCTCTCGGGGGTGATCTATGGGTCCTGGTTCCCGGCACCCCCGCACCAACTGTCTCTGTGGCCTCAGGATTGTCAGGATCCACAGGGCCCAATGAGGTGGCCTTGGTGGACAGCCGGCCAGTTCCTGAGACCCCTGCAGCAGCTCCCTCTTCTCAGAGGCATCCACCAACCACTGGTCCATCCGTTCCACGTCGTACCCCTCGATTAACAGCTGGGCAACACTCAAATGTTTATCATCTTCCTCAGCCTGTGATTCATGAGGCCAACGGGGCCATTGGACTTGTAGGGCCCGTGTCAAATGCGCAGTCAGCAGTCTTCCGGCCTTGGTGCTAGTGTGGAGAGTTTATCCATCGTCGGGGCGACGATGCAGAACTAGGGGGTAGAATGTGGCAGGATGGTCTCATCTTTTCCCACATGCCCCCCCCTCCTCCTCGCTCCATCCACCTAAGGTGTGGATTGACGCACTGATTGATGGGCGGCGCTGCGCGCTTATTTATACTGGCCTGGTCACACCTGCGATCCCTTTCTCCTTTCCGGTTCTGCTCATCCTCCGTGGTGGCTGTGGCCCGGCGTGGCAGAGCTGGTGCAGGTGTTTGAGCCTTTGTGGCGTGCCGGAGTGTGGTGGAGCCCGGTTCGGCGTGGCGGATCATCTTGGCGCACGTTTCCTCTCGTTGCACAACAGGTATGCGCACCGCTGTCCTCCTTCCCACTTAGTGTGCCGCAGGGCGCATCGGTGACACGGTTCTCCTTTTTGTTGCTGTAGTGTGGCAGGCTGCTGTTGCCGTGGGGCCCGCGTTGCTCCGCTGGAAGCCCTCCTGGGTGTGGTTGTGCGTCCTCGTGGTAAGTCGGCGTTGTCCGTCCTCCTCTTTCCCTTCTAACCGCTGCTCGACCCCCGGCTAATTGTTAACATTCTGTGCCACAGTTTGGATCAGGCAGAAGCCGTGTAATAACTCTGCTACCTGGCCTGCTGTGACACTGCGCCGGTGAGGTCCATTTAAACATTCATTCATCGCCACGGCTCCCTGGACGACGCTGCTGTTTTGTGTGGCTCCATTGTTTGGCTGCTGCTGATTTTAGGCAGCTGTTTTGGTGTCATTTAAAAGAAATTATTTTTGTTGTTTTCTTTTTTTGGGGGGTTTTCTGAATTGAGGTTGGGTCCAGCATCCCCCTCACAGAGCTGTCATCAGAGCCCTAACGCTGGGCTCTCTGGGGGCTGCTGCATGGGTTTATTGATTTGAGGAAAAGCTTGATTTATTAATTTGTTTATTGTTAAGTGTAAATTTGAGTTTCTTTGTATTATTTTTCATCGTTTTTGTTTAATTGTATTTGAAGATTTAATTGGTTATTTTGGGTTCCTTTTTTTACAATACTTTATTGTTGGTGCGTGTGTGTGTGTGTGTGTGTGTGTGTCTGTGTGTGTGTGAGAGATACCAGCCAGACTGTGAGGCCATTTTAATTTTCCCTCTCTCTTTGTGGACAGGTGCTGGAGCTCAGAGCGGCGACCCAATCCCTGGTGGCGGGTTCTTCACTTCTCAGTTGCGTGGGTGTGCAGTGTCA
Source organism: Diplodus puntazzo (assembly GCA_963678695.2). Taxonomy (NCBI): domain Eukaryota; kingdom Metazoa; phylum Chordata; class Actinopteri; order Spariformes; family Sparidae; genus Diplodus; species Diplodus puntazzo. The sequence continues at coordinate 11,156,007 of OZ023158.1, read as the reverse complement.
CGGGTGATATTATTATTTTGGTTTGTTTCTCCCTCCTCTTTGGTTTCAGGCCGCCGTGGCAAGCCCAGCTCTGTCCATCCCCTTTTTGTGGCCCAGTGATTAATGTGAGATGGCTTGGTAAATTTTGAAACTAAAAAAAAACCCATTGTACAATAAAAGTATTTCTATATTTTGAACACTGTCTCCTGCCCAGTGGTGATTTACGAACCTGTGACCTTATAGTCTCCTAGTAAAACAGTAACTACTTCCTGTGGCGAAATTCCCCAGGTGGCGTTGTTCGGCAACACTCCCCTCTAGCTTGCACCTCGCCACAGTAGCAATAATTAAGTGCAAGGGACATAGCACAGGCAAGGATAAAATTGCTCGAGGAAACAACGCAGCTGATCAAGCAGCGAAACAAGCAGCCGGGTATGTGGAAAAAGCCATACTAGTATGCGCCGAGGCCGAGACCGGGCTCCCCATACAACTTAAAGCGGTAGTGGACTTACAGGCAAAAGCCTCCCCCCAAGAAAAGACTCTCTGGAAAGCCAGAGCAGCGACTTTGGACTTTGGCGAGGGCCAGACGGACGACCCATACTACCACCTGGACTCAGACAAACAGCCATGGAAGAAGCACATGGCATAGGACATGTGGGGGTGGCACAAATGATGAGAAATTTGACTCACTGGTGGCACCCTTACATGAAAGACATGGCACAATACCTGACTAAGACCTGTGAGCAGTGTATACAGTTCAACGTACGACCAACGATAAAACCAGAACCAGGACGATACCCTTTACCGACTAATCCAGGGAAAGAGATTATCATTGACTACACAGACATGATAGAGTCAGTTAGGGGATATAGGTACATCCTGATGTGTGTAGACGCATATACTGGCTGGCCTGAAGCATGGCCAGCAAAGAAAGAGGACAGCCAGACAGTGATTAAGTGTTTGATTAATCATTACATTCCTAGACATGGTTTCCCAGAAAAGGTGAGGTCAGACAACGGCACTCATTTCAAAAATAAAGACCTCCAACAAGTGGAGGCAATGTTGGGGCTGAAGCATGGGTTTGGAACTGTGTATCATCCTCAATCTCAAGGAAAGGTGGAACGAATGAACCAAACGGTAAAAAACAAATTGGCAAAAATCTGTGCACAGACCAAATTGAGTTGGGTAGACGCATTACCATTGGCACTCATGTCTATCCGGAGCTCGGTGAATGCCTCTACGGGATTCACCCCTCATGAGCTCCAGACAGGGCGGGCCTTTCCAGGACCCAGCACTAAGCTCCCCCTGACACAGGAGGGAGAAGGTGAAGATATGTCAAAACGAACATATTATAACGAACTGCATAGTTTGGTGTCACATTTCTCCAAGCAGGTGCAGAGTCAGAGAGCGGAGGCAGGAGAACACACCTCCCCCGAGGTAGAGTGGGTGTTGCTGAGAGTGATAAAGAGAAAGTGGACGGAGCCCCGGTGGACTGGTCCGTTCCAGATCACCGAAAGGACCACACACGCCGTTCGCCTGAAAGGAAAAGGGGATACCTGGTTCCACTGGAGCCAGTGCGCGGCAGCAGAGGAGCCCCAGCGAACGGTGGCTGAAATACACAGAGATCTCCGAGAGCAGAACACTGAGTCGGCTGACTCAGGCAGCGGTCCTGCCGCAAAAGGGGCAGAATAATCCCCGGCAGTGACCGATAGGTTCCAGGGCAGTCTACCCCTGGAACCTGAAGAGAACAGGAGGAAGACGACAGCTGGGAGGAGGTGAAATAGCGCTCCTCTCCTACAAGTAGCGTGCCAAGCTACCAACACTCGTCTAGTCGTAGAAAAGGGACGACAGCTGGGAGGAGGTGAAATAGCGCTCCTCTCCTACAAGTAGCGTGCCAAGCTACCAACACTCATCTAGTAGTAGAAAAGGGGGTGAATTTTTCTATGATAATGTATTTCTGAGTTGTGTGTTCCTGTGATAAATAGGCGGGTCTGAAGCGTTAGTTCTTTTTATGAGGAGCTAAGACAAGGTGTGACAAGCCAGGACACGGATTGTTTAATATTTTTAAAGCAACAGCACATTTAATTTTTTCTAACTGATTCTCACGTTTTATTACATACGGCAGTTTATATTTTCCTACTAGTACATTAAGAAACATGCTAAGTTGGAGTCTGCGCGATGTTTGGAACACAATGTTGCACATTTGTTCCAAACAATACCGCCGCAGACGGCAGTCTGACTCGTGCTATAGACGGTTTGCGAACTCTCAACCACAAAATGAAGGAACATTCTGGAGTAGACACATCCATGTGGGATTCGTGGATGGATGTGTTCGGACGTTACAAAACTTTGGTAACGTCCGTCATGCTCTCTATTGCCGTGTTTACTGCGATCCTTACATTGTGTGGTTGTTGCTGTATCCCTTGCATTCGCTCACTGATTAACAGGCTCATCGCTACAGCCATTGCCCCACACCCTCAGGATCAGGTACACATGATGCCTCTGTTGTTAGCTGATCCTGCCGTAGACGAGGAGGAGAATTTTGAGGGGATCTGAATGTGATTTTGCAGCTTTTTGAGGATGTTTTTCTTTCCTATGTTTTGTAGCTTTTGTTGAACTCTGTTGGAGAGTTCAAAAGGGGGAATTGTGGATTTATTGTGCCTTTTACCCGCTCACATATTATCTGCTATGCTACTAGGCCTATGAGACACACACACACACACACACACACATATTATCTGCTATGCTACTAGGCCTATGAGACACACACACACACACACACACACACACACACACACATATACCAGACAGCACCAAAGAAGGAAATCAGCTGGATAACGAGGCCACGCCGCGGTGGAAAATTACCAGTTGCAGGAGAAGATGCTTCCCCCCCCCTCAATATCGTTTTTATCACACATATACAAGAAGTTGCCAAATATGCAACCTTGAGAACAGGAAGGAGTCTGGTTTCGCGTATGGCTGTTTACTGACTGACATTAACTGTACTGTCTAACTGTTTTTGCCTACACCCCTTTTCTTTAATAAAACGAGCCTGCAAACAGCGGAGACCCCAGAACTCTTACTGGCAGCTGCAGGAGCAGATCAGGTCTGTGTTGGGCTGAGGAGTTCTCCCGCTATAGCGGCAAAAGGCTAAACTCGAGTCTGAGTGCATTCATTCTCCAAACCACCTCCAAAGCTGATCGGCGCTGAGGTCCCGGAACCTGGGGTGACAAATTCTGGTCACAACAGCAGTAAGACTGTTTAACTTCTACTTTTTTAAACTATTTATTTATTTATTTATTTATTTATTTATTTTTGGGGGGGGGGGGGGGGGGGGGGGTTATGATCACATGCTTAAACTTGTGTTGTGTTTTTTAATAGTTTTATGTAGCCTACTGTGAAGTTTAGTGCATGTGTGTGGTTTTAATTTACTACTGCCTGTGAACACACCATTGTATTGCTGAGCAGCTACACCTGGGAGGTTCCGCCCTTTTTACCTAACAGACAGCCGCCAATCCAATCAGCAGCAGGAGAGGGGGTCTGGTCCAGGAAGTACGAGTGGCATCTCGGATTTATAGGCGAGAGGTACTGACTTGGAGAAAAAAAGAAAGCGAGCTAACACACGAGAGGGACGCCAGCGAGGTGCCGGGTCAACACGAGGAGACCAGGGGCCTCATGTATCAATGTTGCGTACGCACAATAACGTGGCGTACGTCATTTTCCACTCCAACGTTCAGATGTATCAAAAGTGAAATGACCGTGGAAATGTGCGGCTATTGCTCCTTTGGCGACACTTAGAGGTGATGCTGGGAAACTGTTAATTATGCGAAAACAATTAGTCCTCAGAGTAATGTGCACATCAGAGACACATCAATGAACAATTAACACACACGTATTTGCAATCATATGGATGGATATAAAAGCATTCGCAAAGTGATGAAAAAATGGCATTAACAATGGCAGCCTTGGCCTTGTTAGAAGACATCGCAAATGGTAATATCAGACGTGAGAGGGTGTTTAGAGAACGGGAAGATCTGTTGGCAAATGACGACAACTGGCTCATGAGTCGTTTTAGGTTGCCGAGGCCAGTGTTACTGGAGCTGTGCGCAGAGCTGCGGCCGGCCCTAGAACGAAACACAGCCAGGAGCCAGGGGTGCGCAATTCCCATACAATGCTGTTGAACAGGCCAACATTAAAGCGCAATTTGCAGCAAGAGCCGGTTTCCCTAATGTAATCGGAGCTATTCATGGCCGTGGGAAGTGGGGGTGCTGGGGGTGCTGCAGCACCCCCTAGTGGCGAGAGGGAGATTTTTTAAAAAATGTATCAAAAACATTTTGCACAATTTATAAATTCCTTATGAATATTTTGGGAAATGATTTTGACACACGTAGGCTATTACATGTATTTTGCATTTTATTTTAATTATTTTTTAGGCCTAATCAACACAGGTTCACGGAAGTTACGTTGTCAACGTCAGGCAGGCTAGTGGTCCCCGAGTAAAGAAGTTTCCTGCTCCATACAGCATACATCCATGGCAGCAGCAGACCAGTAACTTTACATAGTCTAATGACAGAAACGAGGAGGAAACATGGCACAGATACGCATTTTGGATTTTTTTTGGAAAACCACCACCAGTGAAGAAGAACACTAGTATCGATCGCACCGCAACCATGACAACTGAGAGCAGCCGAGTGAGATGACCGTCCGCCCGCCTCTGCCTGCAGCTGCACCGACAGGCCCAGCCCCAGCACCTGCAACGCAACCTAGCGTGATTGGACAAACGTTGACACAGACCACGTTGAACTCCAGCTAAAAATCCTTGGGCCAAACATCGCCAAGCAGCTTGCCGATGTCACAAAAGACAGAGAGCCTAAGTGTGTCAGAGTCCAAGATGTAGCATCATGTTTGACAAAGTTCCAGCCACAAACAAGAGCCATGTTTTCAGAGACAGAAAAACTGATCGAGTTATGCTTGTGCCTATCCATGTCCGTGGCCTCATCCGAGCGCACTCTCTCAGCCTTGCGTCTTTTGAAGACATGGGTACGCAGCACCATGACCCAGAAAAGACTCACACACCTTTCGCTGATGCATGCGCACACAGACATTCTGAACTCCCTGGACATTCGTCCCCTCATGAGAGACTTTGTCTCCACGACCCCAAAGCGCACCTCGACATTTTGACATCTGTAACCCGGCCTGCAGCTCAAAGTAAGAGCATGGTGCCGCCGTGCACCTTCCTATCTATTCATGCAGTTTAACGTCATATTATAGTATTTTTTCAAGGTGGTGGGGATGGAGATGGAGAGTGTTGTTTTGATCGTGTGTTCTGTGCGTAATGGATGTGGAGAACTCTTAAATAACGTTTAAATAGTCGGAGATGATTTCCTTGTGGTGTGCGTAAAAGGATTTTGGAGCTAATAGAGTCGCATGTGACATAAACGTAGATGGTGCAGTGACCCAGGTTCATGCCAGCTGACCAAATCTATTGCATTGTTATAGCGTTATTGTGAAGTTTAATTAATAGTGCATATTCATCTGAGAACTGATGATGTCTCTGTGTTACAGACCCTGGTTGTGTGCACTGAAGTGTATGTGACAATAAAGTAGTGAATCTCAATCTATTTATTTATTTTTAAAATGTATTTTAAATAGGCTATAGGCTCATAGGTTTTTTTGTCCAAAAAAAAACAATTTTTTTCACAGCACCCCCTGTTCAAAATCACTTCCAGCGGCCCTGGAGCTATTGACTGCACACATGTTGCTATAAAAGCGCCATAACAGGATGGATTTGTTTTTGTCAACAGGAAACATTTTCATTCAGTTAATGTTCAAATAATATATGATGCTTAAATGCAGCTCACCAACATCGTGGCAAGGTAGACTGGTTGAACGCATGACTCGTTCATTCTTACCAATAGCATGGTTAGTAACAGGCTGGAGGCTGGCACGGTGCGCGATGGGTGGCTTCTCGGTGAGTAAATAATTTATCCGTTTAATTGCGCCGCGAATGTAAACCAGCACAATGCCCATTTGGGCACGTGCATTCAAATATGGGTATTTGTTTTTCCCTGGTGAAAGCAGAGCGGCAGAGCTATCTAACAAGCCCTTTATTGTCTCCTTGTGTTCAGTATTTGTGTCAATAAACGCGTGCGTAAAGTTGGAAATGTCACACTGCAGTAGCCACGGCGCACTTCTGCAGTCATTAATATAAGTGTGATCAGTCTTGTCAATCCTTGTAATGAAGTTGTTTTGTCCTTCTGTTTGTTTCCCACTAACGGCATCACTTATGTATTATTATTATTATTATTATTATTATTATTATTATTATTATTATATATTTATTTTTTTTAAAAAGCAATAGTGATTCAATCAAGTGGTGCACGAATAAAGGAAACTAAACCTATTTCACATGTTGTATTCCGTCACGCTTCGTCGGTGGGCCGAAATCCTCCGCTTCACCTCCACCCTCACGTCGGATCATTTTTTTTTTTTTTTTTTTATTTCAGTGAGTGTGCGCTGCTCCGACCCCACGGCGTTCACTGCCTCACACACACGCTCCCACTCACATTTCTGTTTATCCCTGACGAGAGGCTACCAAATAATACAGATCTTCGCGTCTCGACTTCATTTAATAGAGTTTCGACTCGGTGAAGTTGCGCTTCTTCCCTTTACTCATGGTGTGAATCTGATGGTGCAGAGGGGAATCCCCGGTGCAGGCCCTATTTAAATCCATTTGCATATTTAAATGGGGGCATGGACAGGGACAAAGGAAAAGTGCTTGGATCCATGCGTACGCACACATCTGATTTTTTTTGTGCGTACGACAGTGTCTGGATTCTAGCGTACGCCATGTTTCAGTAGGAAATCCACGCAAGTCTTAGTACATGAGGCCCCAGACCTGGGGCCTCATTTATAAACGTTACGTACGCACAAAAGAAGGCGTACGCCACTCTCTACGCACACCGCGGGATTTATAAAAAGAGAACTTGACGGGAAAATGTGGGCCCAACGTTAGAGAGGAGTATCCGCAGAAACCACGCATTTCCAGTCCCGCTTCAAGTGGTATAATTGGTTTGTCGCAGCAGTACATAATGTTTCCTTATACGGTGAACAGGCAAATAAAAATGCGCAATTTGCAGCATTGTCCGGTTTCCCAAATGTAATCGGTGCCACTAACTGCACTCATGTTGCTATAAGAGCACCGAGTGATGATGAATTGGGCCGGCATCGGTCTCCCCCTCCTCCGTTCACGTCACTCAGGAGGGATTCCCCGATGATCCCCGCCAGTTTTTCATCCAGCGGGGTGAGCTCCGGTTGGCCCGTTCGCCTTTCTCTCTGCTTTCGGCATGCTTTCAGTCATGAATGAATATTAATTAGGGGCGTTTCTCTTAATATTTATGCGCAACTATGGGCGTGGTATGACCCGCACACAGGTGCGCCACATTTAGAGTGAAGTGTGATTTATGAAAGGAAATCGGCGTAGGACGTGCGTGCGCACTGTTTTATAAATCAGGATATTTTTGTGCGTACGCAGATTCTGTGTTTCGTGCGGATGCAACATTTTGACGTCAATCCTACCCACAGTTTTATAAATGAGGCCCCTGGTCTGAGAGGCTCCGAGTGGGTTGAAGATGGGCCAAGACAGCGCGAGCATCGGCCGATCATAAAGAAACCCAGAGCATTAGGAGACGTACTCGCAGCGGCAGAGCAGAGCGCTCTGCCTGGCGTGTAAGTATCCCTTTGGGCCATAGTAACGCTCTGGGGCCTCATTTATAAAACTGTGCATAGGATTGACGTCAAAAGGTTGCGTACGCACGAAACACAGAAAGTGCATATGCACAAAAATATCCTGATTTATAAAACAGTGCGCACGCACGTCCTACGCCGATTTCCTTTCATAAATCACACTTCACTCTAAATGTGGCGCACCTGTGTGCGGGTCATACCACGCCCATAGTTGCGCATAAATATTAAGAGAAACGCCCCTAATTAATATTCATTCATGACTGAAAGCATGCCGAAAGCAGAGAGAAAGGCGAACGGGCCAACCGGAGCTCACCCCGCTGGATGAAAAACTGGCGGGGATCATCGGGGAATCCCTCCTGAGTGACGTGAACGGAGGAGGGGGACACCGATGCTGGCCCAATTCATTCTCACTCGGTGCTCTTATAGCAACATGAGTGCAGTTAGTGGCACCGATTACATTTGGGAAACCGGACAATGCTGCAAATTGCGCATTTTTATTTGCCTGTTCACCGTATAAGGAAACATTATGTACTGCTGCGACAAACCAATTATACCACTTGAAGCGGGACTGGCACTGCGTGGTTTCTGCGAGTCCTCCTTTCTAACGGTGGGCCCAATACCGCACACAGATCCAAGAGGACAGCTCGTGAGAGTCAGAAACGGCTCATCAGCTACTCGTCACTGTTGGCCAGTGGATGTTGCTGGTCTCTGAAGTTCCGCTCCCTCCGTATCCTTCCGTTTGCCACATCCTCCAACAATGCCAAAGCAGCCATCGTGCGCCATAACGCATTGTAAATACATGCCTTTATATGCCATCTATTAGGTAATATCTGCTACACGTGTGAGAATTACCCTGACCGACTAAGATAATTATAGTCTTTATTTGTAGGGCAACAAAACACAGTTACAAAGTGTTTTATGCGTTATACATTAAAAACAGAGATGAAATGAAATGGGCTATATGATATCAGATAATAATATATTAAACTGCATTCATATCAGTATAAACATAATTTGTCCTACTGTTGTCTTACTATTGTCCTAAATCATATGTTTCCTGTGTGCACTCCAGGGAGTACGTTTGTTTATTCATTGTAGATTTTTTTTTGTATCCATTTCTTGCAAATAAACTGTTCATGAGAGGTAAAATTGCTGTTTATTTTACACGATCAGGATCAGTTTCACACAGTTTCTCCCGTTTCTTTCTTCTGCCATCAGTGGCGCAGTTTCTCCTTACCCCAGTTATGTGTGTACGCATGGGTCAGAGTGTGCGTGGAGGACCGCACGTTTTCCCGTCAAGTTCTCTTTTTATAAATCCCGCGGTGTGCGTAGAGAGTGGCGTACGCCTTCTTTTGTGCGTACGCGACATTTATAAATGAGGCCCCTGGTGTGTGTTTGTGCCAGTCATTTAAATCTTCTGCTGGTGCATGGATTATAAAGTAATGCAAGAGAAAAAGATAAAGAAATAAAGAAATAAAATAAAGTAATGCAACAGCATATTGTATTGACTGTTAATGTGCAGCTGATAGACAAAAACTGAAAACTTTGAAAATGGAAGTACTATAGTACATTTTCTGAAGGATGCACTGTGAACAGTGATGTCAGCTCTCAATAATTAGAAATATCACTGGCATGTGGCATGTTTCAATAGGAAGTAGTTGCAAGAAATGACCAGCAGGTGTCGCACTATGTGAACCTTTTCATCAATAGGTTTTTCTCTCAAAAAATAAATGAGATTAAAACTAAAAGCAGTGATGAATTTCTACATCAAATTTGGACAAAATACTTATTCTTGTTCTCTGTTAAGGATTTTGACACAGGATTACTCCAAAAGATCCAAAACATCAATGTGTCAGTCTGATGGTGTTCAATAACTAAACAGATCCTTCACTCATCAAATACAAGAGAATTGTCCAACCCACAAAGACATGTTACAAGACCAAACAACAGTAAAGTGGTAGGCTGTGTCTTCAGCGTCTTACATGAAGAAAGAAATACAACATTTTGGCGTAGAAAAGTGTCTCTCACCCCGGCTTACCTACCGACTCTTCATCACACTTGTGCCTGAAAAACAGCGTCTGTCCCCGGCAGAGAGCCAGACAGCTCCTGCTGTTGAGAACACAATATAAAACTTAGTCAAGCTATTTTAACTAAGCTAATGGCAAATCCAGGTGCACATTCATATTAAAACTCAGATTAAAAGGAAATAGCATGGTAATTGAAGTACACCAAATACACGTTTTAACACAACAAAACATAGTAACCAGCAAAAATGTCTCCACGTCCCTGTCAGTGTCTCTACCAGCTTTAGTTTTGTCTCTCTAGTTTATCTCTCTCACCAGTATGAGGCGCTGTAGCCACACTAATTGGAAAGAGGAGATGGAAGGAGAGAAAGAGGAGGAGATGGAAGGAGAGAAAGAGGAAGACACTATGCCTCAGAGAAATGAGAGTTTGCTGGGAACAGAAAGCCAGGAGGAGACAGAGGCTGAAGGAAAGGTATCACAGCTTACTGAGGAGCCCACACAGAATGCTGAGGTAGAGGGAGCATCAAGCCAGGAGGAGACTGAAACCAGAGGGAGGCAAACATTGCTTGTGGATATAGGCTGTATCCCCCCCAGTTAATGGTCCCCTTTCAGTTTACGAATGAGCAACATGTTCTTTAGTTCAAGCAGTCAGCCTTGGCTGCAGCCTCTCTCAGCAAGCTAGTGTCCTCCAAACTATCAGCAGTATGGCAGGTCAGTCACAGTGAGCCATTTTTCAATGTTAGTTATCTTTGCATCTTGTCATGATCACATAACACATGTTTGATCAGCTACTATCTCTCCCATGCTCTTGTTAGTGTCTACAGTCTCACATCAATACAGCCCACCTCCAGCAATATCATCAGCAGCATCAGCAGCCTCCTCACCAACCTCAACAGAAGCTGTTCAATGTACCCCATCAGGTAAAACAGAGACTAATTTTGCTTTGCACTGGCCTCTAACAAATATATGAGGTGTGGACAATTATATGATATGTTGTGATTCCATGTTACATTCTTTATGAATATGGGTTGCTACCATTCAACCGGTTATATTGCAAGCTATGTTTCTGTATGGTGTTTCAAATTCGTGCTCCATGTGCCCCCTTTTAACTTTGAGCACCTGCCCCTCCAAAGGTCTCTGCACGGCCCTGCACCTGATGTCATTAATTTAGGTCACATTAAATCTGGAATTATGTTTAATGTTCAGTTTCTGTTTTGACCTTATTTTCTTTAACATATCTTACATTTCTTCAGTTAAAGGCTACACTAATCTTAGTTACACTGGGACAAATTTAAAAATAGACTGAAGAGAAATACAAAGCTGAATGATGACCAACCAGGATGGATCTTGGGCAAAATAGGCAGGATTTCAGAAAACACGTGGAGCAAACTCAAAGACACCAGGAACGTGACAAAGAGACGTGTAACTTCTGCACTGTGCTGGAAGTCAGTCGTACTGCTGGGCACGTTGCTCCTCCTCATTTGTACAAAGTTGAAATTTGGCTACTTTATGCAAATCAGGAGTGTCCAGTGCAACATTTCTCTGAGCTGTTTTCATAACATGAGAGGAAGTTTCCAAACGAGTCACCATGTTGGTCCTAACGAGAGCCGTCAGTCCACCCGGGTGCAGCCAGTGAGCCTGTTTTGGTCGAGCAAAGCTGGAAAGCATTGCGTGGCCTCTTGTGAAATGACGCACCTGTGGACGTGTACCATTAAAGACACAAGTACTAATGAACAGATGAAACACAGGTGTACACAGGAAAAGGGCGGGAACAAGACAAAGGCCGGAAGTGGAAAGTCACACGGTGACACATGTAGATTAATTCTGTGAAATACTGTAAGATTCCGAAAACATCTAAAGTGAAAACCAAAATCATGACACAGACATGTTTATATCCACGTATAGATATGAAATTTGGCTTACATATATCACATGTAATTGCACTTGTTGAGCGCTAAAATCCTGGTGAAAAGACCGGAACACTGCCTGGATATGTATCACTCAATTGTAACACTGGCTGACAGTGTTGTGCCTGAACGTGTTCAGTGAATGATCAATCATGAACTGTTCATATTTTGGGCAAATGTGAACTAAACGTACTGTATTTCTGCCTGATGAACGTTATGTGAACACGTTCATTCTGTCATTTGTGAGCGCCACTCTCTCACAGTTTAACTTTCAAGAGAGTGCCAGATTTCCATAGAGCCTTCCAGGCTAAAACACGTTGTAAACAGACCTTAATATGTAGCAGAAAAAACACCCCATCTGGCAACACCAGGCACCACAGAGTCACACTGCCACATGCGTCATCAAAATGCCAAGCATGGAGGCAAAAACAGATGAAGGCAATGTAGTGGGAGAGTACCATCCTTATCCGTCAAATTATTCCACTATCAGACCCTGTAAATCCACTCAAAGGTTAAATCCAAATTAAAGGAGAAACAGCTCTGAGTCTAAGTCCCAATCAGAGGAGAAATCCGCTCAGAACCTAAGTCCAGACCAGAGGTGAAACTGCTCAGAACCTAAGTCCCAAAATCGCTCCAGGGACTAAGTCCCAAAACCGCTCCAGAGCCTAAGTCCCAAATTTGCTCCAGAGCCTAAGTCCAAATCAAAGACAAGGCAGCAGGTCTTCAGTTCAAAAAGGTGTTTATTCCAAGAGAAGTTATAAATCCATGAGGTACCCCGGGGCAACTGAGAAATCTCCCCCGATCACCCTTTTTTATAACTGGGGTCAAGGTCACCAACGCCCACTTGGACCACCCCCCTTTGTCATGATTACGTGAGAATATCATCTTCATTTTCATTTTTTTAATGTGTTACTTAATGCCTACAAATTGTCTCACCCAGGCCTCTATCTGTGGCTTTGAGTGCTCCCTCACTCCAGCATTGTTATTATAAAGGGAGCATCTGACCTTGGTCTTACACCAGGCTCACATATTCACTGTTAGCACACAACTGCAAGGTGTATTTCTCAAATCAATTTATATGCATGATCATGACCCAGTTTATATTTGCCACTACAGCAGCAGCACCACCTCAGACTCTGCTGCCACCATTAATACGGCATCTTTGTATGATTATTTAAAACAATTTTATGAAAACGTCAGTGATGATCCAAGTGGGAAAAATTTGACCTTTTTCTGTAAACTTTGCCCGCCGGGTTTCAAGAAGCAACTCCGTACATCAACAACGTCAACAGCAAACCTGAAACGGCACATTTAACTAAAGCAGCCGGCTGGCCGTTCAAGGTCTGTGAGAGTGAATAAAAAATCAAAAGACATGGCAACGGCGAGCGAAAACAGATCCTCTACCACCCAAATCGCAGTGATGGCGTACAGGCACTGGACCGTACGTCGACATCGCTGCCATATTGGAGGAGGCAGATCTGCCCCGTGAACTAATACAAGTCAATGGAGTGAACTTTATATAGCTCCTTCTAAAAAGTGCTATAAGCTAATGTCTCTCATTTACACATTCACACACGTACGGATATATTCAGGAAACAGCGAAGAACCAAAAACAACGTCTGTAACGTTCTCTGATGATTATGAACGTTAACTACTCCTTACCCCCCCTCCCCCCCCCCTATTATATGTTCAGTATACAGGTCTGCACCAAACCATTTTACTGTTTTTATGAGTGTTTACAGCTGCTGATGTATGTAACGATGTTACTGTGATGATACATGACAGTTAAATATTGAATCTGTGTCTATAATAACCACATCCTGACATGGTTTGGTGCGGACCTGTATACTGAATTAACCGAATTAACTGTATTAAAAAACCACAGCAAATCCAAAAAAACACAAAGAGAAAGAAAAAAAGAGTGCCTGTTAGACACTATTCAACACTAGAGTGACTATAGCGCATCAAGAGACTTGTTATTTTGGTTATGACGGGTGTACGATAATTTCCCTCAAAATACGATAATTTTATGTCTCTGGTACAATAATCCTACATTTCCCACCTGGCAACACTGATATGGGCTATGGCAATCATTTAGAAAAATAATATCTCTCAGCAATATATTGAAAAAAAAAAGAACTATGAACTATTTCATTTTTGGAACTGTGAACTTAGTTCAAAATTTTGTATTATGAACTATGAACTGAACTAGTTCATTTTAAAGGCAAGGCAAGGCAAGTTTATTTGTATAGCACAATTCAGACACAAGGCAAGTCAAAGTGTTTTACAGGCACACACAAATTACATTAAAAGACCAGTAAAAACATTAAAAAACAAACATCAAAACAAGTAGGCTAAAATAGAAAAGCTTTAAAAGAAACAAGACTGTAGAGTCAGAGTCATAATGCAGTTCAAAGACTTGAATTGCTTCAGCTAAAAGCAGTGGCAAAAAGAAATGTTTTTAAGTCTTGATTTAAAAGAGGTGAGAGTAGGAGCAGACCTGCAATTTTCGGGAAGTTTGTTCCAAATGTGTGGCGCATAGTAACTGAAAGCTGCTTCTCCATGTTTACTTCTGACTCTGGGGACTGAAAGCAGACCTGTACCTGACGACCTCAGAGGTCTGGATGGTTCATAACGTGGCAGCAGATCAGAAATGTATTGTGGCCCGAAACCATTCAATGCTTTATAAACCAACAACAGGACTTTGAAATCTATTCTTTGCCAGACAGGAAACCAGTGTAAAGATCTAAGAACTGGAGTGATGTGATCTACTTTTTTGGTTCTTGTTAGGACTCGAGCAGCAGCGTTCTGAATCAGCTGCAACTGTCTGATGGAGTTTTTAGGGAGTCCTGTAAGGACACCATTACAGTAGTCGAGTCTGCTGAAGATAAATGCGTGAACAAGTTTCTCCAAATCCTTAAAATGTGTGTACTGAACTTTGAACGAGTTCATGTAGAAAGTGAACTTCTCCAACACTGCTGGCCAACTCTGAGTTGAGAGGTAAGCATGAACCAATTGGGTTTCCAACAGAAGAGTGCTTTGAAATGTTCAGAACATTCAGTTCAATAGCTTGAAGTCCATAGCTCTATTTTGGATGCTATAATTTTCTGCTGTGAGGAAAATTACAGCCATCAACCCCCTGCAAGCTGATCAAATATGAGAACAAAAAAGCAAAAGAAAAATGAAATCTTGTAATAGTGAATGATTCAGGTACAGCATAAAGCCAGCAGCAGCAGCAGCTCTTGTCAAGCTGTGTGCACTCTACACAGGTACAATTAGGACTCTATTCAGTGAGCAAAAATACCTCACGGTACCTGGCCTGGGGTGAAATAACTGCAGGAATATTTCATGCCGCTATTAACTTCAATACAAAGCTGTGAGAGCAAGTCACTTATTATAATTAATGTAATGAAATATAATCAATACTTCCAGCTCACCTTCTGTGCGGCTTTCAACTGTGAGCACACGTCATTCCACAAAAATGAAGGTCTCTGCTGTGTGCAGCGCTCACGCTGACAAACACGATGAAGTACAAGTCTCAAGCCCTCTGAGTCAAAGTTAGTTCTGTCTTCTGCTGTGTGCTATCAGGTTTCCATTGGAACACTGCAGAGCTATTTCTCAGGAAGTCAAAGCATGACCTCTGTTAGTGGACAGTATCAGCACTGACTAGTTGTTTGGAATCTGATCACTTTAAAAAGGCTGTCATAATAAAAATGGACCAAACACAGTGAAAACGTATTAACTGTATGTTGTCTTGTAATATGAACATACAGCTGCAGTACAGACTGAGTACTGAAGTGTTCGTTAGAGAAGAAGAGACTCACGTGGCTGTTGCTGAGTCATCGTGATGACAGACCTCGTCAGCTCAAACTGTCATCAATGATGTCATGATTTACATCCTTCCAATGAAAAACATCAGAATGTCGCTAAATGCAAGAAACTAGTGAAAAATATACTGCAGGTCCACAAACTGGTAAAAAACATGATTCTGTGCACAAAAGTGAAACCCATGACGCAATCTCACTCTTGTTATCGGCTTTCTTCAGTCCTTTTCTCACAAACAGTGACATCTTTGTAGTTAGAGCCCTCAGTGTTACCTACTTACTTACTACTTAGCGCAATAACTTCACTTGCAGAAGGATGCCAGAGAAGCTGGCGAAGTTTGTGACATTTTCATCCCGGATTTTTGAGAGGAAGGAATAAAACAGCTGTCCCAAATTGCCACCTGCCTAACCCTCGGCTATTATTTGGTATTTTACGGTATGATAACTCTCCCGGCCCGGGGAGAGAGACATGCATCGACTCGGCCCACATTGCTCAGCTGCAGACACAGCAGTGAGGTGACGAGACGCGGCTCATCATGACTGACAGGCATCAAGGCCACTCAGCGTTACCTTACCGACCCGCCCTCAGCTATTTCATTCACAAAAACAGGGGCCTGTGGCAATTCTGGACAGCTGTTTTTTTGTTTTTTTTCTTCCTTCATGGGCCCGTGACAGCATCTGGGCCCCAGTGCAGCTGCACCGGTTGCACCGCCGATACTTACGCCACTGGAGACCTTAAGCAGTAGTCCTACCTCCATGTTCGAAACACTGAAATGACTGAAGGCGGCGAGTTACGGCGAGGCAGTGTGAAAAGGTCTTAACGTTTCCAAGAAAACGTTTTACCTGACCTCAAATTGGCAGCTGTCGGTCTGGAATGCTGCCTTGAGTTGCTGTGGTTGGCAGCCTTTTCATCACTTAATCTACTGCGTTCACTGGGATTAATTCACATTTGGTGCTAACACTGTTAGCTACTATAAATGCCAATCAGAATTCTCAGCAGCTGCTCCCTACTCTGCCTTCTGTTTCATGGGAATATTTAATGAAGAAAGTGAGAAAACATTCCCAGATCTGTCCCTTGATCAAGATCCACACCAAAAGTTAATGGAATTTATATTAGGGCCAAGACTCATCCTCCATCAGTAGCTTCTGTGTAATCCTGCTGACAAACTAACCAACAAACAGACGTGGATGGAAACACAAAACAATTACAACTGTTAAGCCTGCATGCATTAAGCTTGGACTGGTTGTCCTTCTCCTCTTAATGCGCTGGCTATGGCTATTTCAGAAGTCCCCCAGTGGCCAAAGACGTAGAAAGTTTTATACAACAGAATGGTTGCATTTCTAAAATTTCCACAAGCTCTTGAAGCTGACTTCACTCTCTGACTGATGAGCACAGGTCTTTTTGTCCTTGAGCTTTCAGGAGATTTTTTAGGCTTTGGGGGGTCCAGGTCAGTGATTGTCTCAGGGCCGGTTCTAGACAGGCATCTATGAGGGACAGTCAGAAATGTGACGGGGGCATCATGTGTACATATCGTGCTCCAGCACTGTTTTTCTGTGCTTATAGTAACAGTGTTTCTTCATTGAATTGGGTTTTTAGCTATGTGTCCAACAGCAACCTGGAGAAGTGGATTGCACTTTGTCAGGCCTCTACCTTCTCTCTTCTCTTCTTCTCCAATTCTGGTGAATTTCAAGTGCCACCTATAGGTCTGGAATATGAACTACAGCATTTTCGGTCATTTTCAGTGGATCCATATCTCATCCTCATCTCATAATTATGAGATCCTGATCTCGTAATTATGAGATGAGTAAAGATGCGTCGTTGACTGCGGTCAAACCAGCCGTGGTTCGCGTTTGCTTGGTCAAATCAGGTGCACCTTTTTTTTCTAGTGCACAAATCTACTAACATTTACGGTAGAGTCATTCCATAAAAATGGTGCATTTTGATTCCCCGTCTCCTCTTTAGGTGTATTTTATCTACTGGGTCACAAAAATCTATATTTTGACAACTTTACATTGAAACGTATCCTTTAATATAGTGTAAAAAACATTTATACAATTTTTTCTTTTTATGAGAAATTGTATTGTTTTTTTTGTTGATACCACCTATTTTCTCATGTCCCTCATGGCCTTCAATGAAAGTATACTCAGAAAATACCAAATAAAACTATATAAAAAAAGTCCATACATTTTGATATAAACATATATAAACATCTATCTGTGCTTATTTGTTGATGATTTTTTTTTCAAAAGTAATTGATAATTATTCATTAAAATCACATTATTTAGTTCTGTAACTGAGTAACCCCTCAACCCCGTTACACAAATGATTCTCCCCCCATAGAAACAATGGTATGATTCATATGAGCATGTACACGAGGAAGTGACATCACTCAAGTCTTTTGGACAACAGGACACCAAAGACAGGCAAGTGGCTCTCTTCTTTTACTTTATTTTGGTAATTTATCTTGTGATATTGTGGTCGTCCAACTCAATGACTCAACACCGTCACATGAAGAAAAGAGAGAAAATTAGTACTTGTGAAAAAACTTTTTTTATTTCCAGAATACATGCTAATTCTGAATCTCATGCATGCCATGTGCTCTCTCTCTGGTATTCACTATGTACAGCGGCGGCCATTTTGTGCAAAAATCACAAACCCCGTCACTTGTAACGGGGTTGAGAGATTGTGACGGGGTTGTGATTTTAAGACTTCAGTTGTTCAGGTATCCAATTATTTAAATTAATTATTATTATATTTGATAAACATTATTTTACACTGCATGAAAAGTGGGATTTTCATCAGTATGTGGCACTGTAGATTGTCATGGAAGTGCAGGTTTACGACTGCAAACGGCAATTTGCAGGCAACACCGAAAACTGACGTAAATTGTCGGAAATTGACGTGGGCCTTGCTTGGCAGTTGCCCCCCCATGACCCCCCTCCCCCTGATTCTAGGGGAGGCTTTAACATGTAAATGAAAATGCTGTGAGCTATACAAATGCAAATCAGGGTAGCAGGGGGAGTTTTACCTCAGGTGACATTTTTCTAAAAGGTATTAAGAAAATCTCTGGTTTAAATAGATCAGGCTCAGTATAGCCTAATATAGACTCTTAAGTTTTAGCTTGAATTGAGTCATTTAATATAAGTATGCTAGATTAATTACTGTGTACGTCATTAGCAATGGTCAATGTTGTGTAAAAAAGATACACAAAATTATTTATTTATTTTTTCTCTCCTGGGACCAAGTTAAAGATAAAACGCCAGTTGTTAAGAAGTTAAAATTAGCATGAAATATTTTGAGATAAATAAGACATTAAAATCCATTAATAATTACTGTTTAAAATGTGTGACTTTAAAATCTAATTTCATGGGTTCTGAATGTTTAAAAGAAGTTAAAGTAATTCTTATTACGTGTGAGAGTCCATGACCTTTTAAGAGTTTTACACTTCCGGGTTGACCGGAGCGTCATTGACGAGGAAGATGGAGCGGAGAGTTAATGGCGTCGAGCAGCTAACAGTGGACTGTGTGTGTCGTCAGTGTCGTGTTTTATCATTAACGGACTGTGAACTGTTGTCGGACGACGTGCTGTGAGTGTGTGAGCTGGACTCTCCATCGCAGTCGAAGTGTTTGTGTTTTATTGGACACGAAGCAAGTTCGGCTAAGCTAGCTAACAGGAGCTAGACTAGCTAGCAGGAGCTAGGCTAGTAGGAGCTAGGCTATCGGCACGGCCATTGTCGAGAGGAGGCCTGCGCTGACGGGAGGAGCTTTGCCGGGTCGCCACGGCCATTTTTCAGGTGCATTAATAGATGTGTTGTGTCCATACGCAGTGCATCGCGCAGTACTGATTGTCTATATTGATTGTTTTTACAGCTGCTGGAAGCGAGACAGAGTGCTAGCTGAGGATGAGGTGGGGCTTTGGAAGTGCGCCACGCCGCCACCATAGACCTGATGTCTGAGGAGGAAGATGGCGGGTATCTGGATGCAGCCGGGAGCTCACCGAGCTCTGTGCCACGCTGCAGTCGAGATTAGAGGCGATTCCGACGTACAGAGCGATGCACCACAGACGTCTGCAAAATGGACCGAATTCAGACAGAAGGCCGGCAGTTACCTACAGCTCCGAGGCGGCAGACAGACACTTCACGGTGCTGCAGGATTTTGGGCTTCTCGTGAGCTTCCCGTTGTTGTGTGGGCAGATTATGCTTTGTACATAGTTGTGGTGTGTCTGTGTTTGTTCTAATGAAGCTCTTTCTTTGAATAAACTTCCTGGCAAATGTTCCTTTCCTCAATAAATTCAATCATGTCTTTGATGATATCACAAATAAATATAAACATAAATATATATATGACCCAGGGTGACCAATAGAGTGACAGATTTGCCAACCAATCACGAGTGATTTTCTTAGTTAAAAAGTAGTGGTTTTATCCAATACCGAGTCGCCAGGCGTGGTTTCGCTGCTATTCATATGCTAATCAGAGCTGTTCGCACCTCCGCGAGCTCCACATACGTCATGGTTCGTTTCCGCCAGTATGAGGCTCAGATGAACGCAAACTTCGCAGGCTGTTAATTGTTGAAAATTAGGGGGATTTTCAGGCGTTTACGGGGACGAAAATCCCACTTTTCATGCAGCGTTACCACATGCATGTTGAATGTAATCTATGTTCCATGTTTAAGCTGTGAGCAAGATGGCACCAACAACAGCAGCAAAAAGGCAGAGGAAGTATCGGGCACGCCTTAAAAGTGGTTTCCAGAAAGAAGGGAGAAATACCTGAAGAGTGAATGTGAGATGGAGAAATAATGTAGAGGAAGGGAAAAAGAAAGCAATTAAAGACCTAAGTGAAAGAGAACAGCGGCAGAAACGAAAAAAAGGTGGAGAGCAGCTTACAGAAGGAGCAAGGAGAGGAGAGTAGCGCTCAAGAACTTATGCACTCCTCCACACAGTCAAGATCAGGGAGATCACCCAGAGCAGTCTCCGCAGCCAGGATCTTCAAGGTTAGGGCAATGGGCAGTTAACAGTGTTAGAAAATGACAGAATTACACAGCTGATTTTAGAAAGAGGGAGGGGAGGAGGGGGAAAAGGCCTAATTTTCCAGACCAAGACAAGGAACAAGGTCAAAGTGCAGAAGAGGTTCCTGATGGATACACTGCAAAATACTCATAGAAGATTTTGAGCAGAAAATCCAGAACAAAAAATATTATATTCCCTTTTCTGACTTCTTTGCCCTATTTAAGTTGTCAATCCAACAATCTCTGAACGAGACACATGCACGTGTAAATTGCATGAAAATCTGAGCTTTGTGGCTGTGAAGCTCAGTCAGCTGAAACGTATTGAGACTGCCAATCTGGAACAGTTGGTAGAGATGGTGTGCTGCAACTCATCCAACAAAAGCTGTATGTACGGAGAGTGTGTCCATCTAAAGTGCTTATAACAGTATTTCAAATGTATCTTTTACCCAATGGGTAACAGAAGAGAAGAAGATGGATGAAAAAGAAAGAGGGAGAAAAGGCAACTGTCAAGGTGACGTTGAAGAAATCTGTGGAGGGCACACAAGAGGACCTCATGGAGCTCTTCCACAGCTACATAAAGCGATTTAAACAGCATCACTTAACATTAAGCAGCAATATGCCTTCTGCCGTGAGCTGAAAAAGAACATGTCAGGGGAAGAGGCTTTGATACATGTTGACTTTTCTGAAAATTACAGCTGTAAATACAGCTGGGGGGGCCTTAAAAAGAGCAGCTGATATGATGGTTGCAAAGGGCCGTGACAACCCAGATGCAGCAGAGTTGTACAAGGCCTTGACTGAGACAAACACAACAGTGAAACTGTTCTTTGTGAAAAGTCAAGATGTTGAGGAAGCAATGGAGGAAATGCCAAAGCTGATACCAGCAGTTCCTGGCACCATGAGAATTCACCAGGTCATTACTCTGGCTCCAGGAGAACTGCTATCTCGTGATGTAAGCTGCATGTGCACAACACGGAAGCAGTTTAACTGCAAGTGCTTCAGCACCCAGTGTTTCAGTTTTGGCCAGAAGAGAACAACTGCTGTGCCACAGCCAGCCAGTGGAGGGAACCCAGAAAATGAAATCCAATGGGAAAGTCCAGAGCTGATTGGGAAATGGTGTATTCTCAGATATGATGATGATTTGTATCCAGGCATCATTCTGAACATACAGGAAACACACGTCCAGGTCAAATGTATGCATCGTGTCGGGTCAAACCGATTCTACTGGCCGCATCAGGATGATATCCTCTGGTACCTGTTTGATGATGTCCTTGAAGTCATTCCATCCCCGCAGCCAGCGACAAATCGCCATGTGGAGGTCGTGAAAGAGGTGTGGAACCGACTTACAGGCTGAAGTCCATGAAGCAAGAGGCACATGCATACACACACAGATACAGACACACTCACAGACACTCACACACAGACACATTGAAATCATTAACTGTTTGATTAATATTATCAGTTCATCAGTTCAGTAACAGGCATAAGGTGTCTTTTAGTACACCACTCATGAGTTCTTTAAAAGTATATTTGACCAGATAAGGCTTAGTTCTTATGCTTGAAAACACAGGAAATGTATACTCACACAAATGTGCACACACACACACACACACACAGACTCCACATTATGTTAACATTTGAGCTATTCCGTTTACAATGTTTTGATAGATTATATGTTGTTGTAGTTGCCATTGTTTTTACTTTGGGTTAATAAAACTCAGTTCAACTGCAACTTATATCTGTTGTCCTTGTCAAGAGAGTAGGTCTGATTTTGACATTGGTGGGGATATAAAAGTGCTCCAAAGCAGCACTCCTGAATGTTCATGTTTTTTTGCACTTGCAATCATAATTTCATGTAATGTAGAGCTGATCAAACAAACAAGCTAGTAACATATGATGAGGCCTCTTAGAACACCAGTCTTGATATAAAGCTCTGATTTCAAAGCCATATGGGTGAAGCGTTGTTATTCAGATCATCGCCACACTAACATTTGTCACAGTGCTGAATCTCATGACTAACATATCAATCATTATTTAACCTCACCTGTGAATTTTCAGCCTCCCCTCCATCTCCTCCAGCTTCTCCTTCTCTACCTCCTCCTGCCTCTCTGTCTGTCACCTGACAAAAATATGTTGATGCATGACACATAAACATATATTAGGGATACAACAATCATAGAGTTTGATGGTACAGTTATTGTCTGAGGAAAAAACACATTTACTTTCACACAATTTTTATGTGTAATTTATTCCCAAAAAATCTGTAGTATAAAATCACATGAGCATCTGGAATCTGAGGTTTTATTGTATTTTCCCCAAAATGTTCTTTGTGTTTTCTTAAACAGTTGCCCCCTGTTACGACCCTAGAGGTCATATGTTTCTATTCGTCTTTTAATATGCCTCTTTTACCTGAGGGAGAGTATGAGTGTGTGTGATTGGTTGCAGGTGTTTGAGTGGTTGCAGGTTGCCCCAGGGAGCTGATTGGCTGCTGCCTTGGAACCGGAAGTTTAAAGGCTGGCTCCGCCCAGTTCCTAGGGGCCTCTCCTCTGCTGTCCCAGACTGCCAGCAATGCATGATTGTGAAAGATGTGTTTGTTTTGAATAAACTATGTTAAAAATGCTCTTTGCTGCTGGTGCTTGGAGGATGGGAAGAGGGGAGTCTCATTTTCATGTTGCACCAGGGTTTCTCCTAGGCCCTGGTCGTAACACTCCCTTCCACACAATTGCCTTGTCATCTGTTGTTGTCCATCTGTGTATTGTGTTTGAATATCTCTGTGTGCATCTTCCTGGCTGCAAACCTATTTTCCCTGTTTTGGGACAACCTTGACCTACCTTGAATGATAAGTACTAACTAAAAAAGTGTGTCTCTTTGGCATTAAATACTGGCTTTTACTCAATATCTGTATTGTTGAGGCTCTACAGTTAAACCCTTTAAGTAACTTACACTTTGACTTCTAAAAAAGTGGCTTATATCTATTTTCCTTTTCTTTGACATCCTTAATTAGGACTAGTTACCAAGCATATGCAGGCACGCACACAAACAGACACAAATGTTAATGTAAATGACACCACTGATATTAAAATCCACCTACCTGACATGACCCAGGCATAATAAATGCCCAACATGTTGACAACTTGCACTGGCGGTTGCAGACACTGGATGGGCCTCCTGCCCTGGTTAATTGGCAGGTTGAAGGTGGCAATTAAGCAGATGGAGTGACAGCGGGGACAGCCAATCACGTACGTTAGCAGGAAACCGGCAGAGCCAATCGGAGAGCGATATTTAGATTAGAGGCGGGACTTCTAGTAGACACACATACAGACAGCGGTTGTATGATATCAGTTGATAGGGACTACACAGTAGTGGCTGGATATTGTTGCTGGACCCAATTCTATGCCCCTAATTCTTGTGGTTACACAATGAAATACAATGTTCATAGAAAATCCTGTACATTGAATTTGAGAGTTAAAAAAAAAACTATTTATATGTTAAACTGTATTTGTCCCTTCAACCCCGTTACTCTAATCTCAACCCCGTCACACCTACATTTTCATACATTATTTTTAAAAAATGCATTAAAAAGTAATTTAATGTTTGTTCACATCTGTCTAAAATGTTATCACAAGCTTATTGATTTTGGTGAAGATTCTTCAGTTAAACTACACTTTTGATGAAAATAGACAAGAGCCCTTTCACGAAAAGGGACATTTCAGGCTTTAGTATAGCAAAAAAACGAGATTTTATAAAACTTTTGTATTTACAATTAGCGAATTAGTGTGGGGGGGGGCATCTAATTAATATGAAAATATTGATTTCTTTAGAAATACATTTTATGATCATATTCAGAGAGCTTCCATTTTGTACATAACGGGGTTGAAGAATAACATTGACCAGATCTTGAAATAATGACCAATAATGATAGAGAGCTAATGCCTGAGATGGGAAAATATGTTTTTCTGATAGTTAAAAATATCCTTTAATGCTGTGAAGAGCTGCTGGTAGTGACTGTGGGGCAGACTGCAGTCTCACAATCAGACCATGAAACATACGAGGATTTTGACAGAGGATTAATTAAACAATGCACAGAAGAAATACTTCATACTAGTTACACAAGTATTCTAGGAAGTACTCAGTCCAGCAGTATATGAATCTTGAACTACTTATGGAAACAATTTTTTTTGTTGTTTTTTTTTTTTTGGTCTCACGTCGTCCTTTACTTTAAAAATCCGGAAGGATACTTTCGTAATCCCTTCAGTTTATTACCAGGAGTAATTACTGTAAAAGTCTCGTATGTTTCATGGGTCTGTCGAGGCCGGCTCTACGCAGGGGCAGATAAATGTCGTGACGGACAGAGACGCCGACAGCAGAGGCTGAAACTGGACGGAAAAACCTCCGATACGTAATAACAGCTCAGGATGACAGGATGACTATTGTGCCTGAGGAAGGAAAATAACCCCATTTTCAGAAAAAGGAGAGGAATGAACTGCTCTCTCTCTCTCTCTCTCTCTCTCCCCCATTCCGTTCATCTCTCCCGACCTCTCTCCTTCCCTTCTCGTATCTCTCCCCCCACTCTCTCCCTTTCTTCTCCCCTCCCATTCACACGGCAGCTGAAACGGCGAAGCTTGTTAAAAACAGGAAGCCCACATGACAGGCATTCACAGCTTTTGCTTACCGCAGCACCTCCGCCTGCCGCCTCCTGCACCACAAACCGACGGATGAAAGCGGCTCGACGCGGCGTCTGAAAAAAGTTTTCAGGCCCCCAAGTAAATGCATGAAGGAAAAAAGGGGAATAAATAGAGAAAAATATCAGAATGCGGAGTAAATGAGGCGTTTCATGAGGCGGTACAGTAACTGCAAAACAACATTAAAGGAGAATGTTTCTCAGGTGTTCAGAGGAGAAGCGCGTTCGCCCTGGAACACAATTTCGCTGCAAACAGTATTACCCAAAAAACTCTGCTTACTGAGTGAAACTGGGGTTCCTGCCTGGTAATACTAGTTTATTGAAGCAATCTGTCACGGAAGACTTGTGAACCGGTGGGGATTTGCTGATGTCAGTGGCTCCAATTCTCACTCTAATGGATGGATGCGAATGTACCTGTGCACATTCCGGGACAGGATGTGATTATGGCGGAAAGAAACTTTCATTTTAAGTGATTCCAAGACAACGGATGAGTCCTGTTGAACTCGGCTCCTCTCTCTGTCATGGTTTTTGTCATCGTTCACGTTGCTAAAACGGCGCTATCTGGGAATGCAACGCAGTAAACCCTTGGCGTCCCTGACAGAAATAGCTATTGTTCAAAAATGTTTTAACAGCTTTTCAACTGCTAATCGCCAGCCAAAATCAGCTGAAATGCCATTGGATAATATTTAAAAAGATCAGAAAGACCGACAGAAATTGATTTAGCAGTCTAAAGCATCAGGATACATCTTTTAAATTAAAAACTAAATTTCCAGAGGTTCTGTCTGACTTCCGAGAAAAGATTTCTAAAGATGTCAGAAAAATTCAAATTAATCAAGTAAATTAAAAAAATGGTGCCTAAATCAGCCAGACTGAAACATAAGGGTCACCTGAATTGAATGATGTCGGTGATGGCACCTGATGCTGACTGCTAGAATACAGTAAGACAAGCAAGATAAATACAGGAGTCAGGCGCCCCAAAAATTGTTGTAGGTATAAACATTCTCAACCAGTCTTAATCGAACGAGAAAGATGAGACATTGATGGAATGATTAACAGAAGTTTAGGGTTAGGGTCTGACTGACTGACTTCTTAACCCAAAAAAAAACTTGCAAGTGTCCCACTTCCTAATAGCATGCTAACTCTAAGATGGTTTGGATGATTTACCGCGTTCAAATGGGTGAAAAGAACGTAAAAATTATTATTAAAAAGTAGGTTTTCAAAAAAAAGGACCTTTGCACTAAGAAGGTGGAGGAGCTCAGCGACGCATGTTGATCTCTCTGTATGGTAGACTCGCTCAGTAAGAGAGGAGCTTAGGCGCGCAATTGAACGGATGCAACAAAAACTTAGCTCCCATGATCCCATATCACGGAGTTGCAGCGCACGTGCACTGACCACAGTGACCTGCTAACTTCACTGGATTCAACAGTCTCCACGCCGAAAGGCGAGGTTAAACTGCTGACCGATAAATGTGAGGACCTGGAGGGTAGAGCGAGGAGGAACAACGTACGACTGGTGGGTGTGCCGGAGGGGGCCGAAGGTGTGCGCCCAACCGAATTTATTGCCCAGCTGCTGATGGACTCCCTTGGCCTGGATGAGTTGCCCCTGCTCGACTTTGCGCATCGCACTCTCCGAACCAAGCCCAGTGAAGGTAAACCACCCCGACTCTTTGTGATTCGTGTGCACTTTTTTCACGTGAGAAATTACCTTTTACGCCGGGCCGGCGAGGCTTCCAAGGACTCTTCTCTTCTCTACCAAGGCAAAAAACTGTTTCTCTTTCCTGACTATACTTCGGCGGTTGCGAAGAAACACACTGCATTCACGGACGTTAAACATCTGCTACATTCGTGTCCTGGAGTGAAGTTTGGATTGAGGTTTCCCGCGACTTTGAGGATCACTCTTCCCGGTGGAGCTACACACACTTTTGGGGATCCAGCCACTGCAATGGACTTTGTCAAGGTGAACTTAAAGTCTGGTGTCGTTTCTGGAGCTGCAGTTTGAAAGCAGCTGGCAGTTTGTTTGGTAAACTGGGGGTAAAGTTCACACATTTTCTGTTGGTAAGCTGCCCTGCTTTAAGTTTGTGACATCTGGGCTTGAGTCACTTTTCATATTTTGCTACTGTGTTTGTTTACACATTTATTTTATGCTTTATTACAAACTCGGATGAGCGCTACTGGTTTGTGCTGTTAACGGAGCGTGTTAGGATGTTTTTGGTAGTTTGTGGGATTTGCTCACGTCTTGTTTGGGAAGACGCTTCAGCTCGTGGGGTGGTGGGTGGGTGTGTGAGGAGTTCTTCCTTTTTCTTTCTCTGTGTGTTTTGTGTTTTGTTTTGTCAGGTCGCCCTTGGTTTATTTTATTTGACTGTTATACATTCCACACGGCAGTGCGTTAAAGGGACTTAGGGCAGGATCTAGAAATAAGACTCAATAGTGACACGACGGCCGTTAGGGTAACTGCAGCCATCAGCCAAGCCGGCGCGGGAGCGCGCATGAACTCTTCACAGCAGTGCAGCTGATGCTGTGACACGTTATTTATTTACTCGCTGTTCACTTAACTGTTTACTGCAAGACCTCCACACATGCCTCCCCGCAACTTCGTTGGTAGCCTACAACTGCGAACAGCATCATCTCAAGCGACGAAGTAAGTAAACCCAATGTTTATTTTAGTGCAGCTTTAGTATATTTCTTTGACAACATTTGCGCATTAATTCAGCAAAATGATAGTTGTAGTGTAAATACGTTTACTTTGCACTGGCCAAATGGTTACTAAAGATCAATTTTCACCAGCCACGGTGAATAACGAGCTAGCGATAGCCATTGTTTTGTGAAGCTAATGTGACTGCCACAAACGGTATGGTGTTTGATGAGCATTTGGCTTGTGGCTGCAGCTAATTTCTGACTGTGGTAATCACCAACATAGCTAAGATTTATAACATTGGATAAAGCTTGCTAACACGCTGACATAAGTGTGCAGTCATTATCATGTAACAGCTATAGTATGATTCAATGTCTCAAACCAAGTGTTATGTGCCAGTGCCACTGAGATCATGTGTGAAACCATTCCCATTATAAGACAATATGAATAGCACTGCACCATAACAGAGTAAATACAAGAAAAACAGAAATCATAGCTGGTATTATACTAAGTTGAATCAGAATAAAAATAACAAAGTAATATCATAACATCCCTTTGAGGATTAATAAAGTTATTGTTATTCTCATTGTTTTTGTTTCAGGATTTGGAATTGACTATGGAAGGTGTGGCACACATGGA
Source organism: Diplodus puntazzo (assembly GCA_963678695.2). Taxonomy (NCBI): domain Eukaryota; kingdom Metazoa; phylum Chordata; class Actinopteri; order Spariformes; family Sparidae; genus Diplodus; species Diplodus puntazzo. The sequence continues at coordinate 11,127,577 of OZ023158.1, read as the reverse complement.
GGAATCTTCAGAGGAGGAGTGTGTGTCAGCAGGCTCCGGACCAGTGTCTGAGCAGGAGTGTCCACCTGGAGATGTACTGCCTGGAGCTGCTGTGTTCTTCGCGTCCGAGCCAAAACTCCCTAACCCCTTTGCGAACTACACAGGTTACAAAGAAGCTCCATTTAGGGTGTCAGACTAAAATTTTCAACTGTTTTGTGTATCTGTGATCACAATACCTCAAAAAATTAACATTTTTAGCCAAAGATTCCACTTTCATCCAAAAATAAATGCGATTTATGCACAATATGTATTTTATTTTCAAAGTTTACAGTAAAAAAGTATTTTTCAAATTTGCATTATGTACATTTATTGTATTGTTTTGTATTTTATTTGTTTTACATGTCTATAATAAAATCAATGTGTGGTAGACAAGACGGTCTTGTCTTCTCTCTTTTCTTGCTCACAACTCTGGATCATGTAGCTGAGGCCTTTATGGAGAGAAGAGAAAAGTAGAGTTAGAACACATGCTCACAATGCTTCATAATCAAATCTAGTAATTATTATTTTCAACTCTACCCTGGCAGAACAGATATAACTAATGGCTTGATGCTGATTGTTTGAGCATTACAAATAGAAGTGCCGGACTTTCAAATGAATACGCAGTGTATTAAACTTGGTGATAGTGAGCAGAAGATCTACATTTTGCTGCAGTATTGGACCTCAGTACAGTACAGCTGGCACTTACAGAGAATGACTTGTGACTAACTTCCAAATTGATTTTTATTTCAAAGAGGTATGTTTTGACTTTGAAACTGATCAGACAAGAATGTGGGATGTAGGTGAATGACATTACCTGTCCTCTGTGAATGTGTGCCTGGACCAGTTCAATATCAATTTATAAAGCACCATCTGAGCTTGTTTACATGCGATTGTGCACTTCACGGTTAGCTCTAAACTGCCTTTTATTCAGCTACATCACAACAATATCACCAACAAGTCAACACAATAGTACCTAACACGTAGCCTGTAAATACTGTTACTGTACCCCCTAAATAGCGTATTTCCCGGGGACAGGAACGAGACAGGAGCCGTCTCGCTGTGTGTATGATATAGCCTTATCCCCTAACGTTACACGCCTGAAGCAGCCAGGAAGCCGGCTCGCTGTGTGTAGCTAGCGGCTTATCTGACTACACAGACACAAAGAAACCGTTAGCCTGTTGCTACAGCCAGCTGCTAACATCACCTCCCGGATAACAGTTGGGCTTTCGGTCCTATATATAAAGGGACATATTACTGAATATTCGTTTTTGTTCTGTAAAATGGAACATAGGGGAGCACTATGGGTGTTTTCCCCTGGACCTGGTTGTATGTAACACACTTCCTGTTATGAAGTAAAATGTGCTTGCAGCGACTGGCTTGTCTTCCGTCTTCTTTTATGTTAGCACTAAGTAAGAGGTTAACATAACATGGTGTCAGAATAAACACAGAAAAGTGAAGGACGAGGAAAGGCAAATTAAACCTGAAGAGAGTCGAAAAAAAAACTCGACTGAAAGACGGCGGAGAATATGGACGAAGGAGCAATGTCGTCACGGGCAACAACGCCGCCACAGTTAGCAACGGCACCACAGCTAGCACCGCCAGGCAAGTTCGACTTCGCCAATACAAAAGAATGGCAGAGATGGATGAAGCATATACTGAATGTATTGCCCCTGACGGAGGCGCAGAAACAGTCATACCAAGCAGTAACGGATGCTTTCAATGCACACTGTGTAAGCAAGAGGAACATCATATTTGAAAGAGCGTGCTTCAACAGGAGAAACCAAGAGCCTGGTGAGAGTGTTGAGTCCTTCATAACTGCAGTGCACACTCTAGCTGAACATTGTGAATTTGGAGCTCTGAGAGAGCCGCTCATAAGAGACAGGATTGTGGTCGGCATACGAGATGCTAAATTGTCAGAAAGCTTACAGCTGGATGCAGATCTGACATTAGACAAAGCAATGACAAGAGTGAGACAGAGTGCAGCAGTGAAAAAACAACAGCCAGTGCTACGAGGGACAGAGCAGACACGCAGAATCTTCAAAAAGGGCACCAGGGTGCAGAAGGCAGTGAAAGAGAAAACAGACACACAGCCATCTGGATGCAGCAGGTGTGGACTAGTGAGGAAACATCTGTGGAAGGCTCGTGAGGCTGAGTGCAGGAAGTGCCATAAAAAGGGACACTTTGCCAAGAAATGCAGGTCTAAAGGTGGTGTCCATGACATTTCCGCAGCACAGATAGAGAGTCAAGAGGAGGAGGACTTTGCTTTTTTGGGAGAAATGTGCTCGGAGGAAGGAGATGAGTGGAACGAAAAGCTGCAGTTGAATGGAGAAGAGACCGTTTTCAAATTGGACTGCGGCGCAACAGTGACAGCAATCCCAAGCAGCATGTTCTCCATTAAAAAGCATGGGAGTCTGCAGCCACCAGGTAAAGTGCTGTATGGCCCAGGAAATCACAGACTTGACGTTAAAGGACGATTTAAAGGGAAGTTGGGCTTTAGGAAGAGAGCAACCGAGCAACACATTTATGTTGTTGAGGGACTGTGTAAACCACTGCTAGGTCTACCTGCATTAAAAGCTCTCACTCTAATACAACGGGTCTATGCAGTTCAAGCCCAGCAGGAAGACTTTAAAGCCCAGTACCCCACAGTATTTTCCGGCTTAGGGAAATTAAAGGAGCCCTACAAAATAGAGTTGGAACCCGGAGCTGTTCCATATGCCCTGTTGTTCCCGCGGCGAGTGCCGCTGCCTATGAGAGAAAAAGTACGAGCACAGCTGAAACGCATGGACACGGGAGTAATTTCCAAAGTTACACAACCCACACCGTGGTGCGCTGGCCTGGTCGTGGCACCCAAGCCACAGCCGGGGAAGATTCGACTGTGTGTGGATCTAGCACACCTGAACAAGTGGGTGCGGAGAGAGAGACATATCCTCCCTGCAGTAGACCACACCTTAGCCCTGCTGACTGGGGCGAAAGTGTTTACGAAGCTGGACGCCACAATTCCGTTGTCAGCAGAGAGCTCACTCCTCACAACGTTCATTACCCCATTCGGGCGATACGCATTCAATCGCCTACCATTTGGGATCTCCTCAGCTCCAGAGCATTTCCAGCGTCGCATGTCACAGATGCTGGAAGGCTGCGAGGGGGTCGTGTGCCATGCTGACGACATAGTCGTGTATGGAGAGGATGTGCAGCAACACAACCAGAGACTGCATTGGGTGCTGAACAGGCTCAGAGAGGAGGGACTCACGCTGAACGAGAAATGTGAGTTTGCCAAAGACAACATCATGTTCGTGGGGCACCGGGTCACAGCAAACGGCACACCAACTGAGACCTGATCCAGGCAAGGTCAAAGCGATCATGGAAATGCCTGAACCAAACAGAGTTGAAGGGGTGAGGAGAGTGATGGGGATGGCCAACTATTTAGGCAAGTTTTTACCCCACCTTGCTTCATACACCCATCCAATCAAATATCTGCTCAGTGAAAAGACTTATTGGTGCTGGGAAGCGCCACAGAAAGAGGTATTTCAGAGACTGAAAGCAGAGCTGAGCTCACCAAGAGTGCTGGCCCCATACTCACCGACAGCTGAAACATGTGTATCGGCCGATGCCTCATCTTATGGCATAGGAGGCATCCTGAGCCAACAGCAGACAGATGGAATATGGAGGCCAATAGTGTTCATCTCCAGAGGGATGTCAGAGCCGGAAAAACATTACGCACAGATTGAAAAAGAGGCTTTGGCTGCCACGTGGGCCTGTGAACGTCTGGCACCGTATTTGCTGGGATTGAAGTTCAAGTTAGAGACTGATCACAAGCCTCTGGTGCCTCTGCTGAGCACGAAAGCACTAGATGAGCTTCCTCCGAGAGTACTAAGGTTTAGGTTGAGGTCGAAGAAGTGCACATTTGACATTGTGCACGTGCCAGGAAAACAACTGACAACAGCAGACACATTATCAAGAGCCACTGTGAAACATACATTTACGCAGGAGGAAAAAGACAAGGAAGCAGAGGTCAAAGTGTTTGTGGACGCAGTCATTCAAAGCCTCCTCGCTACAGAAGCAAGACTGAAAGTAATTCAAGAAAAGCAAAAAGCCGACCCTATTTGTGCGAAGCTCATCAAATACTGTCAAACCGAGTGGCCGGAGAGACATACACTGCCGCCAGATCTGGCCCCCTACTGGCCAGAAAGAGAAACTCTGACGGTGGCAGGTGAGCTGCTTCTCAGAGGCCAGAGAATCGTGATTCCTCACAGCATGAGACAAGAAATTCTTCATGACCTCCACAACGGCCACCAAGGCATTGTTAAGTGCAGAGCAAGAGCACGCCAGTCCGTCTGGTGGCCAGGACTGTCGGTCCAGATCAGTCAGCTCGTGGAGAACTGTAACACATGTTCACAGCACAGGGCAGAGCACAGAGAGCCTCTGCTGACCACTCCAGTACAAGAGAGGCCCCGACTTATTCTTCTGGGAGAAAGACACGTACCTTCTCATAGTGGACTATTTCTCACGCTACATCGAAGTAGCCCATCTCAACATAGCCTCTGCCAACACTGTCATTGCGGCTCTGAAGGATGTATTCAGTCGCCATGGAATTCAGAGATAGTCATGTCAGATAATGGCTCACAATACAGCTGTGAACTCTTTAAAGACTTTGCCATGGAGTACGGGTTCACACACATCACCAGCAGCCCAAGATACCCCCAGGCGAACGGTGAAGCGGACCGTGCAGTGGCTACAGTAAAAGGAATATGGAAAGGAGGAGGAGAGAAACTAAAGGCTTTGATGACATATCGAGCCACGCCACTGGAAAGTGGTTTCTCCCCAGCACAACTCCTCATGAGGAGACAGCTGCGAACAACAATACCGCAGCTCACGACAACCCTGCTCCCCCGATGGCCGAACATTAGAGGATTCAGGAAGTCGGAAAGGAGGGCTAAAGAGAATCAGCAACTTAAATACATACTGAAACGCAGAGCCCGCCCTTTGCCACCACTGCAGTCCGGTCAAAATGTGTGGCTTCTAAGAGAGCAGAAACAAGGGACTGTTATTCAACAGGCCACAACACCAAGGTCCTACATTGTACACACTGAGGAAGGACAATTAAGGAGAAACCGCACACACATGCGCACATTAAACCAGCCACAACCTCAGACAACTACAGAGACACCTATAGTAACCCCAGGACCAGAGAACACTGAAACACAAACTCGCATCACCGGAGAGACAAATACCCAAAAACAGACTGTCACAACCAGCACACCCTATGTGACAACTACGGGAAGGGTGTCACGCCCTCCACAGTGTTTGGATTTGTAAAAAGAGACTGTTCAGAGAAAAAAAAAAAAAAAGGGAGAGAAAAGAGAAAAATGCAGTCTATAATTGTTCTGTTATATGTTCTAGTCAGTGATGTGATACAGGTCAAGCTGAGTTACCTCTAAGAGGGTTCGATAAGATACGAGTTGAGTAATTTGGTTATTAGAAGGAGTATTGCTTAAAAGGGGAGGTGTTCTGTAAAATGGAACACTATGGGTGTTTTCCCCCGGACCTGGTTGCATGTAACACACTTCCTGTTATGAAGTAAAATGTGCTTGCAGCGACTGGCTTGTCTTCCGTCTTCTTTTATGTTAGCACTAAGTAAGAGGTTAACATAACAGTTTTCAGAATAAAGGACCGTGGGAAATGCGCAGTCTGTGACTACACAGGACTGGGCTAAGATACACCTTTACGAAAGCAAAATATATTGCAGTATATTGTAAAATATCGTGTTATATATTAACCAATATATTCCCATATATTATATATAAGGACCCAGCGTGACACAGGTGTCACACGTCCTATAAATGTTCTGGAAAATTCTATGAGCAGCTTTATCCTTGATTTTAACTCATGAAGTCCCAGGGTGACACACACTAAACATCCTGGTGGGTCATGTGACAGGTCATGTGATTTAGTCTTCCCATAGCAACATTTCCAAGATGTCTGTGTGCCAGGTTGCCATTAGCGGCAGAACTAGCTAAATTTAAATAGCTTGTTTTGGGTAGCCAGAGGTAAGATTCAAACCATTTAAGAATTCTATTGCAAACATAACAATGCCTTTGTTACATTTAACCTGTTGTGAACACTTGTCATGAACAAGGTGATATAAAAAAAGTCAGGTAAATATCGTTGTGACGTATGTGTCACATCGGACCTTTAACCTTAAAATTGTCATGTAAAACCTACTGTGACATATATGTCACAATAAGAAAAATATATTAAGATGTGCTCAGTTAACTTAACTTATTCAATGATATTTTGTTAATATATTTGATATTGTTCAATTTAAAGCATATTAAAACAAAAATCACATTAAATGAATCCAATTATTAATGAAATATGTAAGGAAACAATTTTTATCCATCAGTAAATAAAATAAACAGACCCTATATCACCTTTTTACACCCTATATTATTTGAAAATGTAATTAAAATGAATAGATAATAAAAATTAAAAAGATTAATTGAAAAATTTCATTTAGTTGTATCTGCAGTATCAATAATAATCGATACAGTGTTCAGGATGCATTGGCGGTCATCCATGTAGACGACAGTGAGGGATGTAAAAGTAGCTCAGATGAAGACCTTGAAGACCCAGATTACACTCCCAAAGACATGGAGAATGATGAGTCAATTGAGTCTAGTGATTCAGACTGCAGTGAATCAGGTGATTTAGATGAAGTACCTCAACCAAAGATAAACCCTGGACAGCAAAATACAACTACCCAGGACAATGACACATCTCCACCACCATCTCCCAAAAGAGTTTGTGTTGGAGTTCCAGGTGATGTTCACCTGGATCAGGTTGCACACTTGGCCTGTGAAATGTGACAAGCATGGCCATTCTGCAAAATCAATGCAACCACCACGCTTTGCGAGAAATGCGACGTGCATCTTTGCCTCGCTCAGAAAAGTAATTGTTTCAAATCTTTCCATTTGACCTAGGCTTAACTGCCACACATGTTGATAACAATGGTTCAAACATGGTCCTGAGAATCCAAAAGTTTTTTTTATTACACTTTTTTTGTGTTTACAAGTTCACAAGTCTGTTGCTCAGTTTTCTACAGCTACAGTAACGTATTACGACCTCCAATATGAGGTAATTTTTTTATTTTTTTTCAATTTGCAGACTTTTGCAAATGTATTCATTTTTGTGTTGGAAAACAAATATGAAAAGATGTTGTTGTTACACCTAAGAGGTAAAGTTATAATCTTTGCTACCAAACAGAAAAAATTGACCAGAAAAACACTGTTGCTCAGTTTTCTACAGTTATAGTGGCTTGTTGAGAAGACCTCCAATATGAAGAGGCAGTCTTTTTTTAATTCAGTTTGCAAACTTTTGTATTATGAAATAAATCAAAATTGTGCTGTTAAAGGTTTTGTTGTTAAACCTAACAGGTACAATGATAATATTGTGTAAACACAAATCACAAGGCAAAGCTTTGTTTTAGAACCAAAAAATACGATGGATGATTTATTTTCAAATGAGGATTGAATTCACTATTAACACCCCCTGACAGATCTTTGACACTAGGGAGTGTTATTTTGAGAAAAAATATCAGAAATGTGTTCCGTATGGTCTATTTAGTCTGTTTTATGTCCTCCCTAATTTTCATTGATGGAGAAATTATCCAGGTTCTTAACGCCCAATGTGACATATATGTAACATTTCAGATCTCTGACAGTGGTGGGTGGCATTTTGAAAAAAATGTCAGAAATGTGTTCAATGTGGTCTATTTAGTATATGTTATGCCCCCCATAATTTTCCTTTAAGGAGAAATGTGTCCGGGTCCTTATGGGTTAATATTTATATTATCAATATATTACAATATATTCATAGAAAATATATGGATATATATTGATACATATAAAAATATATATATTGCAGTCGAGACCAAAAAGAGCACTATATTTTTTACATATAATTGTTTTTTATATGTTCCGATATATGCATACATCATGTATGGAAATATATTGTGGCATATATGTATATATTGATATACATGTTGTACCATATAAAGCATGCTTTTGTATTTTCTTTATATTTCACACTTCGCAAAAAAAACAACCATAGAATATGAATGGACCATGCATGGAATAGCTATATAAAGATAGATAAAGAAGATACAGTGAAGATGATACTATACATTTTTGTTTATACATTTTTAAAAACTATGTACTGAAAGGGTGTAGGTAGCAGAGCTTATATAAAACTACCCCTTTTACCTTGCAATTTTACACTTGTCAATACAAATAGAGCAAATGCACACAATTCACAATTTACACATCAATAGAGTAGCACAAGTGTTTGAAACAATTTTCACATTTCCATTGCACATATTGCAGTTTCATTTTCAATCCTCCACACTGCATCTTGGAGGTATGCATGCATAGAGACTTGCATACTGTGGCAGATCAATCAGTATACATTTTCTTTTGAACAGTGTCACATCAAACATCTGCTTTCTGCCCCTGAATTCCCTTTTCAGACCAACTACATTTTCAACATTTATCAGTGCACCATGTGATCTGTCATACTTCCTTCCAAAAGCAATTCTATATATATTGTATATATAAATATTGTTCTTGGAAAATCCGTTTGATCAGACTCGGGGAAAGTATATTTCCTTCTCAGTCGGAGTTTGTCCATTTTCTTCGTCTCTCGGTGCGAGTTACTCTGTATGGAAGCATTGGCAAGTTCATTCGTTCATCAGACGAGACGGCTTACGACATAGCAATATGTGACTGCATCTACCAGAATGCTTAGCGCGACTCGCGGCAAGAGTTCGCCAATCATAGCACAAGGATGTCACTCACGCATGCGCAGGACGGCGGGTCTCGAAGAAGCGCGGGCGGAGCGGACAAGTGGAAACGAAGAAGGAGGAGACGCAACATTAAGTAGATTTTGTTTGCAAAAATGTCAAACTATAGATTTGCCCTTGTTAGTTGGGCAAAGGGACCTGACATAGATACAACCAGCATCATTCCCATCAGCTGGATAATTGATTTTGACCCAGCTAAAACTGACACGACATATCTTGTTGAATGTCGTACAACCAACAGCAAGAAGCCCACTAATGGATGGCCTGACGAACATGCTGTGATTCTTCAGTTAGCAGGCAAGCTTAGTCAGTCTTTACAACCGTTATTGTAAATACAGCAACATAACGTTTGTTCTGCTTGTTATATCACAATGCTTATACCAGATTTGCGTGGAAATTTTTAAAGAGGCAGCGCCATGATTTAATTTGCCCATTAGCCTACAGTGGTTTTAACCCTCTTTTGGCATTAAGATCTATCCTTCTACCTGAATGTAGAGAAAGAGGCTACTCTCAAAGCTGCTGAGAGGAAACTCTATCCAGATGACATGCCGGCCAAGAGGGTGAGAAAGGCAAAACGCCTGGACTTTGGTGATGAAGATACAAGTAGTGGTGACAAAGCCTCCAGTTCTGGAAATTCAAAACCGGTAATGAAACAGCAGAAATTGATACCTCAATAAGCCTCATTTGTATATTGGATTAGCCATGATTAAATAATAAATATGAACATCTTTGACCCACAGAAAAAGGCCAAAGTTGCTGCTCAAAGACAGGCGGAGGAAGAACTACTGTCAGAGTACAGTTCATTGAGCCCCTGTCCAGCAGAATCGTCAAGCCGGGAAAAACCAGACCTTACCAAAGACCTGCAGAGCCAAATCAAGGCCTTGCATAAAGAAAACACCAAACTGCGGAACATGGTAGTTAAAGGCAAGTATTGAATATTATATCATCAAATACTACTGTATCGCAAATGTTGTTAATCCATTTAACAACATTTCGCAAATGTTGTTAATCCATTGTAAATAGGCTTTCTAAATCTAAAAAGTGTTCGCCACCACATAGATGGGTTTCATGCAATTTCAGACCATATTTGAAGAATCAAGAAACATATTTGACACCTCACCCACACAGTTATAATCAGGAAAATTAGATTGCAGTTTGTTCTATGTGATTGTGTAAGTGACAACCATCGGTCAGACGATCAAATACTGACTATTACTGTCAAGTGAGCCATGTGTGCAAACAAGCATGATTACTATACATCCATGGAGTTCAGTCTTATCACTTGTTCCTTTTACGATGTGTTTATTTGAATTTGCAATATAAAAAAATATATTAAAGCAGAGAGACATTAGCCCCAGGCCTGTTGCCTGGGGGACAGAAAGCCCTTCTGGGACACCACCTTCTGAAGTGTGATCTGCGACACATTTATACACAAAGATGCTCTAAATCTACAAGTTCAGCTCTAAATGGGTTAATATTTTCAGGCACATACTGGCTTCCATGGTTGCTGTCTGTATAAGCTAGTTGCATTTTTTTTCCTCAGAAATTCCAGTTTTGTTGGGGGAAGTCAGAAAGCTTGTCTCCATCAGCACCACCACCAACAAAGATGTTGACAACAGTCCCACCAAAGATGTCGATGACCCCTGATGCTGAGAGTGACCGATGTGAAACATCACTTTGCACACCTTGCAAACCTTCACAAGTAAGTATTCATTAATTGGTAAATTTTAAACAAATATTAAAACCTAACTGCATTATTGGCATTCTATTTTTTGTGGAAGTTTTATTTGTTTTTGCCATTCTTTGCATTCTACTGCTTGAGGTGATTTTCCTTGTTTCTTTCTTTGCTTGTACTCTTATTTGTTTTTCTTTGTTTACACAAGGTGAAAATCGGGAATGATGGAACCGTCACTATCTCGACACATTGCTGGAAGCGTCCAAAAGCTTGTCCATCCGCCAATGGGATGGCACGGGTGCTACTGCTGGGGCTTTTCAGTGTGGATGTCCTTCTCAAGTCCAACGTGAAAGGAGGGGTCAGCAAGTTGGATCCCTCTGCTGAGCGTCGGCAGGCTCTCGACCCAAAGAAACTTCAAGCTTTACAAGGTAAATAGTTTTCAGAGCTAGTGCTTTCCAATTTAATTGCATCTCTGGCGTGGGTGGGGGGGGGGGGCTCACATGGAGTTAGAGGAAGAAGGAGTGAGAAGGGTATATCAGGATTTTTGAGGCCCATCACCAATCACCAAAAGTAGTATCTGCCGATCACAGCATTATATCCATAAATTCTTCAATTGTGTTGTGTAACTTTTATATATTTAATTCATGATTTTTCATACACAACATTGACAGTGTAATATATTAAGTATAAAAATTAAGAGATGAGAAAGTATCATGTATTGACCGCTTTACTGCAGACTGAGGCAATGTGCAATATTTCACAGACACTCGTATATCACTTTCACACGGGCAACTCGGCCCTGCTCAGGCATATGGCATCTTTCAAGCTTCCGGCACACGCGGGTCAGACCTCCCGGGAGCTGCGTAACAACTCTTCCTAACTAGACCAGACGCGAGCGATCTCTAGTGGTTCGTATGCGACAGTGTGTCCACATTGACAGAGCGATGATAGCGCGAGCGAGATTGTGTGTATCTCTATGGCAGGGATTCCCAAAGTGTGGTGCGTGAGATGAAAAATGTAATGGTGGTCTGGTGTGAAAATATTACACATTGTCTGTGCGTTCAGACCGAAAGCGCACAAAGAGGAAAATCCGCCTTGTCCACTCCACCTAAGTCGCTTAGTCACCCTGTTCGTTCTTGCTTCTAAATTTAAAGGGCCCGCACGCCACTCGCGTTAAACACCACCACGCAAATACTGCTGTAGCACAGCCCATCCATTTACCGACATCGTTGATCACGGAAAGTTACTTGTTGAACAGTAACTTGATAACGCACACACACACACACACACACAGCCACTGGAGAGAACTGCTATGCAGGGGTTGACTGGCCATCGGGAGTACCGGGATTTTTCCCGATGGACCGATCAATAATGGGCCGATGGACGGCCGTTTTTTATTTTATTTTTATTAATTCATGTATTTAGTTATTTATTTATATCTGCTGCTCCTAGACGTTTCTCTTTCGACCCCAAGAGAGTTAGAGATTGGAGAAAAAAATCAAACTGAGCTTTAACGTCTGTCCGAGGACGACAGCAACAGGGCCAGACTGCCTGCTGGAGGGAGGAAGAAGGCTAGCGAGGAGCCTGAGATAAACATTCGGGGATGGGTGATCAGCAAACGGGTACGCCACGAGAGAGTGTCCAGCAAAATGATCGGGGCGAAACAAATGTACGCCACCGTGAGTAACAGCAGAGATGAGGAGTTTGCTGCGAGTGCTGGTCGGCTGAATCGTTTCCTCCACCACGACAACTTCACTTGCAGAAGGATGCCAGGAAATTCGCCGAGAAGCTGGCGAAGTTTGTAACATTTTCATCCCGGGGTTTGAGGCGCTTCGTTAGACCTGGGAATTCGGGGCTATAGCCACTGCAGCACTTATAACGGGGATGGAAATTAAACCTGCCACCCGCCAAATGCGGGTGAGTTTGTGTGCTGGCAGGTGAACTGAATCAGTTTACCACTGTGGCGGGTTCATTCAGTCAGATCTGATCCAATTAATCTTAATGATCGATATCTTGATTAGGGCACAACAATGCACTTTCCACAACCCTCGAGTTAGATACGGTCAAAGTATATGTTTCTGATTGGACCAAAGTGTCAGCTGGACTTCAGAGGAACCGGAATTCAACATGCGGCCGTAAGCGGTCATTTGGACCGCTATTTAAACCCTATAATCTCTCAAGTAAATACCCAACTGAGTGATGAATGCATTCATTGTGTCATGATATTTAAAAAACAAAAAACGAAGTAACGAATAAACACCAAAGTGTACATTTTAACAAGTTTCATTATAATTAAACTTATTAAAATGTAGAGGACACAAGGAAATTCCTACAGCAGCTTGTGTCAGGTTTAATTATAATTAAACTTATTAAAAGGTACACTTTGCTGCTTATTCGTTATTTCGTGTCCGACGTTATTATAATTAAACTTATTAAAATGTACATTTTGGTGTTATTTCGTTTTTTAAATGTAGGCTATATATTTATCAATATTCAGCCAAATCACAGCAAGAGCCGAGACGTTGCCATGGAGATATGCCGAATCTCGCTGACGCTGACATTGTTCGCTGTCAATGTCGCTCGCGTCTATTTAGGAAGTGTTGTGTGTGCAGTCAGTGCACTCGCTATATTGAAACGTCATCTGCTCTGCCTGCTTTGGTCTATTTTGAAAACTCCAAATTGTGATCAGTTGCCGATCAATCCGAGCATGACTGCGCGATAAGGTGTGGGAGTAATCATTATTATTCTGTTCCACACAGATGCTGTTGTAAACCAGTTTCCGGCAGCCAAGGAAGCTGATGTCAGAAAAACTGAAGCGCAAAAGCTTGTGAAGTTAGTTTTTTTCTTCTTTTTTTTCTCTCATTCCACACAAAGGACTAATCTTTTGGCACTTTATTTCTTTGCTTCCAGTGGTTCCCGAAGGTCCTTGTTAGTTTGTATTTAAAAAACAAAAGGTCTTGGGTGTTTAAAATAGGAATTGTTTATTGTAAGTGCCAATTTATTGGTTTTGAAGAAATGCTCAAAAAATGTACTGTTGTCACATTTAGTAAATAAAAATGGCTTTTGATTAAATACCTATTCGTCTGTGTAAATGGGTTATTGCTTATAGGTTGTATATTCATGGTTTACGTTGAGTTCAAGCATTTATTTGGATGTTACATGTAACGTATATATCACCATATGCACAAACATTGTATGTACATATATCTAATTTTAGAATATTGTTTTACATACATTTAATATATTCTTCCACATATTGCACATATATCTGTACATATATTTCATGCATGATTCCATATATCTTTCGATATATTTAATATTTTATATAATATACTGCTCATATATCTGTACAAGAATTTCATGTATCTTACAACATGAATTTAAATATTCAAAATATATTATTAAATATATTTATAATATATCCTACCATATATTTAACATACATGTGACACTACATCTTTATATATATTAACAGTGCATTTTCCCATATAAATAGCAATACAATATGGTTTCTATTAATACATACAAATTGCATATTTTGGCATATATTATACCATATATTGAAAGTATATTTCAATATATTACACCAATATATAATATATTATACTATATATGTCTCAACAATATATTATTGCACATATTGTCAAGATATAATATATTGTAGGATGTATTGGCAAATAATATATTACAATATATTGAAATATATTTCATTTAATATATCAGAGAATATATTTTTCTTTCGTAAGGGCATGTTAGCAGCTAACGCTACTTTGCACGTTAGCTCACTCCCAGTCCTCGGTGATCTCATAAGATTTTCAAATCAAGCTCTAAACATGACCTGTAATGTTTCCGTACCTGGTTACTAGGAAATGTGCCATGTCAGCAACTGTTTTCAGTTCCACTTCAAGTTGAAGCTGCCTCCAAGAGTCGAACGCATATCCGATGTTTATTCGGGTGCCAGCCCGGCTTTGGTCGTAATTTCGTTTCGACTCACGACTTTCCACTTATAAAATCTTCGTTTTCCTCTTAGTATAACTTTTTATTGGACTTTGTGTGGCGCTGGGTCGTTTTCTGGCCGTAGCAGAATCCATTGCTACCCAAACACTAGTTTGGATCCACCGCGCTTGTCTTCTTCCGGTCTCCAAGCCGTCGAGGATGCGCATTCAGCGTCATTTGATGTCACGTCCGCAGGACTGCGCAGGAAATTCGTTCAATTCCGTTCAAGGCAATGGAGAGATACGTGGGTGGACTCATTCTTTTTGGTTTTGAACGCTTCATCACCTATTAGCATTACAATACTTAAAGTTAATGTTTATTTTTTCACAAATCCTGCCCTAAGTCCCTTTAATACTTGATTGGCATGCAGCAGTCTAGGATGCCACGACAATCAGGGACAGGACTTAAATTTGTGAGCTGGAACTGTAATGGTCTAAATCAGCCTATTAAACGTAGTAAAGTTCGTCATCACCTTCAACATTTAGGTGCCCATACTGTTTTCCTTCAAGAGACTCATTTAAAATCTTCCAGCCATTTCAGATGAAAGGGGAGGTGGGTCAGTCAAGTATTTCATTCTAGTTTTAATGGAAAATCTAGGGGAGTTGCAATTTTAATTCACAAATCGGTTCCTTTTGTGTGCTCTAATGTAATGGCTGACCCCAATGGAAGGTTTGTGTTTGTAACGGGGCAGCTATATAGTAATTCTGTGATTCTGGCTAATGTGTATGGTCCAAACTGGGATGACGACAATTTTTTCCACC
Organism: Diplodus puntazzo; assembly: GCA_963678695.2. Lineage (NCBI taxonomy): Eukaryota > Metazoa > Chordata > Actinopteri > Spariformes > Sparidae > Diplodus > Diplodus puntazzo. Next base: position 11,112,273 of record OZ023158.1, on the reverse strand, counting down.
AATTGTTCGGCAAGTTACCTGACATGTCCACACATTTACTCATTATGGAGGGTGACTTCAACTGTTGGCTTAATCCTGTTTTAGATCGTTCCTCTACTAGACCAGGAGCAGGGCCACTGGAAGTGATTTTGAACAGGGGGTGCTGTGAAAAAAATTGTTTTTTTTTGTACAAAAAACCTATGATCCTATAGCCTATTTAAAATACATTTTAAAAATAAATAAATAGATTGAGATTCACTACTTTATTGTCACATACACTTCAGTGCACACAACCAGGGTCTGTAACACAGAGACATCATCAGTTCTCAGATGAATATGCACTATTAATTAAACTTCACAATAACGCTATAACAATGCAATAGATTTGGTCAGCTGGCATGAACCTGGGTCACTGCACCATCTATGTTTATGTCACATGCGACTCTATTAGCTCCAAAATCCTTTTACGCACACCACAAGAAAATAATCTCTGACTATTTAAACGTTATTTAAGAGTTCTCCACATCCATTACGCACAGAACACACGATCAAAACAACACTCTCCATCTCCATCCCCACCACCTTGAAAAAATACTATAATATGACGTTAAACTGCATGAATAGATAGGAAGGTGCACGGCGGCACCATGCTCTTTCTTTGAGCTGCAGGCCGGGTTACAGGTGTCAAAATGTCGAGGTGCGCTTTGGGGTCGTGGAGACAAAGTCTCTCATGAGGGGACGAATGTCCAGGGAGTTCAGAATGTCTGTGTCCGCATGCATCAGCGAAAGGTGTGTGAGTCTTTTCTGAGTCATGGTGCTGCGTACCCATGTCTTCAAAAGACGCAAGGCTGACAGAGTGCGCTCGGATGAGGCCACGGACATGGATAGGCACAAGCATAACTCGATCAGTTTTTCTGTCTCTGAAAACATGGCTCTTGTTTGTGGCTGGAACTTTGTCAAACATGATGCTACATCTTGGACTCTGACACACTTAGGCTCTCTGTCTTTTGTGACATCCGCAAGCTGCTTGGCGATGTTTGGCCCAAGGATTTTTAGCTGGAGTTCAACGTGGTCTGTGTCAACGTTTGTCCAATCACGCTAGGTTGCGTTGCAGGTGCTGGGGCTGGGCCTGTCGGTGCAGCTGCAGGCTGAGGCGGGCGGACGGTCATCTCACTCAGCTGCTCTCAGTTGTCATGGTTGCGGTACTAGTGTTCTTCTTCACTGGTGGTGGTTTTCCAAAAAAAATCCAAAATGCGTATCTGTGCCATGTTTCCTCCTCGATTCTGTCATTAGACTATGTAAAGTTACTGGTCTGCTGCTGCCATGGATGTATGCTGTATGGAGCAGGAAACTTCTTTACTCGGGGACCACTAGCCTGCCTGACGTTGACAACGTAACTTCCGTGAACCTGTGTTGATTAGGCCTAAAAAATAATTAAAATAAAATCCAAAATACATGTAATAGCCTACGTGTGTCAAAATCATTTCCCAAAATATTCATAAGGAATTTATAAATTGTGCAAAATGTTTTTGATACATTTTTTAAAAAATCTCCCTCTCGCCACTAGGGGGTGCTGCAGCACCCCCAGCACCCCCACTTCCCACGGCCATGACCAGGAGTGCCCTCAAAGTCTTCTAAAACCATTTTATCCTTTATGAATGAGTTCTCGGTCTCTGATCCATGGCACTTTCTTAATCCATCTGGCAAAATATATTCTTTTTTCTCTCATGTGCATCATTCCTTTTCTTTTTTGATTGTAAAACTCGTTATTTTCCGACCGAGTTTTACAAGACCTTTTTTGACAAATTGGCACCAGTTTTGATCGAAATATTCAATGAATCTCTTACTCTTTCTAAATTACCTCAGACTCTAAATCAGGCCTCCATATCATTACTCTTAAAAAAGAATAAGGACCCTCTGTCCTGCTCAAGTTACTGTCCAATTAGTCTTTTATCTGTAGATGTAAAACTTCTGTTCAAATTATTAGCTCTGTGACTGGAATCAGTTTTGCCTTTAATAATCTCTCCTGATCAGACAGGCTTTGTCCAAAACAGACATGGGTTCTATATCGTATAGGCTTCGCCCTTTAAGGCTATCGCTAGTGGGTTTATCCCTTGCGCGCATGCGCAGCACTGAAAACATTTTAGTCCACGCCCACCTACTGTGGGCCTCACCTCCGGTCTCACCCTGTGTATAAATTGAGGTGAAACCGGGCAATCGGCTCCCATTTTTCTTCAGCGCTATCATATGCAGCATCTGAATTTTAAAGACGGTCTTCAAGAAGGGATGTCTTCAAACAGCAGCGTCCGCATGTGTCCGGTCTGCCAGACGGGCCACATTATGAGCTTTGACCTGCACGCCTGCTGCGAGTCGTGCCTCGGGCCGGTGCACGCCGGGGTGGCGCTAACTCCTCAGGCGGCGTGCCCGTACTGTGAGCTCCTTCCTGCCGCGGAGAGGCAGCGCAGAGCCGACACTTTCGCCGCTGCTGCCGCGGATGTTTTTCCCGCCCTTGACATCTACACCGTGGATAATGCCGTCAACTTCTTCGACGAGGGGTTCGAGTCGGACGACTCTGCCCGCCATGATTCTCCACGCAGGTCGAGCGTGACTCCCGCCCTCCTGCCGGAGGGGCTGGAGCCTGATGCCGGCCTGCCGGGTACACACCCAGGTGTCTCTGGGGTCCCCATCTCAAGAGCGACCTCTCTGCCGGCCATGAGAGCTCTTCTCCGGGAGCTCCCGGCGATCATAGGGAAGGCAGCGGCCTACAAGAACCTGCCTGTTCCGCCGGCACATGCTCCACTTTCCCCGGACGACATGACAGGCAGCTTCGCTTCGGCCCAGACGGCCCGACGTGACCCTGTCTGGCCCTGCTTCCCGGCCATCAAGGCCTATCAGTCAGGTGCAGCGGCTGAACCTGGGAAGCTGAGAGCTCCGGTCTCCACCTACGCTCCCATCACCAAGGTTGAGGGTTACACAGAGCAGGACTTCCCTCCTGTCCCTCCCCTGGAACCGAGCCTCACGTCGGTGTTCGGCGTCAGGTCAAACATGCTCGGTGGACGGAGGCCGACCCCGCCCTCCGGTAGAGACCAGACGACAGTGAGATTTGCTGACAGATCTCACCAGTGCGCCTTTCAAACCTCCGCAGCAGCTAACAACATGGCGCTGCTAGCGTACTCGGTGACTAAGATGGCCGCCGAACCTGAGCTCCTGTCCGGACGGGCAGAGGAGCTCGGTAAAGCCGCCAGCGCCACTCTGAACCTGTGTGCGTGTATCGCTGCATCCACCGCCCGCATTGCAGCGTGGCAGCAGCTGATCCACAGGAACATCTGGCTGCATCTGTCCTCCATCCCGGACTCCATGAAGAAGGAGCTCCTGGAGGGGCCCATCGGCCGAGAGGGTCTGTTTGGTCCCAGTCTCCACTCCGTGGTGGACCACATGCAGAGGACCTCAGAGGAGGCCGAGAGAATTAAGAGGCACGCGGCCCGTGTTCAGCACGATGCCCGCCCTCAGCGCTCCTCCGGTCACCGGCGGGACCGCCGTGACCAGCGACAGAGACGCTCCGCAGCGGCTGCATCTCGCCCCCCTGCTCCTGCTCCTCCTGCTCCTCCACTGCCACCTCAGCCTGCTCTTCATGCGGCTCAGCCGGCAGCTCGGGTTGTGTGTAATAAAGATGTGGGAAATGTTCTGGTTGGTAATGTTAACAACCGTTTTGAAATAAAACACAAACATTTTCCCCTAAAAAGCACTTTTTCTGCTGAAACTCAGTCTGCCCGCGAGTCTGCTGACTCCGCTGCAGCTGCAGGTCACACACTCCCCACACTGTGTGAGCCGGCGGCCTGTAACCTCTCGGTTCACAGGCAGCACGGACTCACGTCATTAAAGCAGCACATCTCTGTGTCACACTCAGAGGTTTCCTCCACACATGTTGTAACTACACATGTGTGTGATTATGAGCCCACGAGCGACGTCATTACGCCTCGTGTGGACAGCGCGCACACACCTCTGTCTGTGCGCAGCGTCTCCTCTCCTCATCCTCCGGTGAGTGAGAGTCTGAGCGCTTCCTCACTGTCACGTTTACGAGTCTTCTCCTAAACGGCGACTTCTTGGCGCTAATGTGTCCGCTCATTACGCACCGTCTCCCCGGCAGCGTCCGGCTGTGAGCCCGTGTGTAAAGCGCTCTCCAGAGACTTCTCAGCCCTTTCGGTCCGAGCCCCCCATGTGTTGCTCCCGGAAACAGTCCGGTACGAGCAACGGCGGCGAGGGCTCTGGCTTGGCTCGTCTCCATGACAACCGCAGCGCATCAGCTAAATGTACGCCCGCTTTCAGAGCATTACTCAGAGTGGCGGCGCGTCTGTTTGATGGACAGCTGGATGGACAGGCTGATCAGCAGAGGTTACACACTGCAGTTCGCCTCTCCTCCCCGAAGTTCAGCGGGATTCTGGAAACAGTCCTGTCATCCCAAGAACTCCGTCTAGCTCTTCAGTCAGAGCTGCAGGAACTCCTGATGAAAAATGCGATTTCCAGGGTTCCTCAGGGAGAGGAAAACCAGGGTTTTTACTCCCGTTATTTCCTGGTCCCGAAAAAGACGGGCGGCATGAGACCCATCCTCGATCTGTCTCTGTTCAACAAATCGATAATGGAGAGACGGTTTCACATGCTGACGATCAGACAGGTGCTGGAATGTGTTCACCAGGGCGACTGGTTCACTTCCATAGACCTGAAAGACGCGTATTTTCACGTCTCCATCATCCCGAAACACAGGAAATTCCTGCGTTTCTCATTCCAAGGGATGCAGTATCAGTACAACCGTCTGCCATTCGGTTATTCCCTGGCTCCACGGACCTTCTCCAAGTGTGTGGAGACGGCCCTGCAGCCTTTACGCATGAGGGGGATGAGAGTGCTGTTTTATCTGGACGACCTGCTTTTGCTGGCTCAATCCAGAGAGGAAGCAGTGTTACAGACGAAAAGGCTGGTAACACATCTGTCGAGTCTGGACTTCACAATCAACTGGGGAAAGAGCTCTCCTCTTCCCTCCCAGTGTGTGATCTATCTGGGAGTGGAACTGAACTCAGCCAGCATGAGAGCGCGGCTCTCGCGGCAGAGAGTGGAGGCGCTGACAGCTCTCCTCCACCGTGTTACGCCTCACAATGTGGTGACAGCTCTCTCTGTCATGCAGCTGCTGGGCATGATGTCAGCAGCTCATGTGGTGATTCCTCTGGGCCTGCTCCACATGAGACGGCAGCAGAGATGGTTCATTCGCCTGCGCATCGACCCTGTGCGTCAGCGGAGACGCATGGTTTCCATTCCTCCCTCAGTGGGCTCAGATTTAGCCCACTGGGGAAACCCTCACACCCGGTCAGCGGGGGTGCCGCTGGGCAGAGCTGCGTCACACATCTCAGTGTTCACAGACGCATCTCTCTCAGGGTGGGGAGGAACGTGTCTGTCACAGGTGGTGGGAGGACAGTGGCCAGAGACTCACATGTCTCTCCAGATAGCTCCGGAGCGCACGGGTGCGTCATGGTTTCCATGCCTGCAGCGGCTGATATCAGGCCGCCCGTGGGAAATCACGTGGCGCGGGGACGCTCTCTCTCAGGCAGAGGGAGCGATCAGGAGTTACCCGGTGATAGGCCAGCGTCTGTGGGCCTGGCCGCTGAACGGGAACGCCTAGAGAGGCTGGGCCTCTCTCAGGATGTTGTGCGCACTATCCAGAGCGCGAGAGTCGCTTCTACCAGAGCGTCTTACACAGCCAAATGGTCAGCTTTTCAGCGTTGGTGTGTAGAAAAGAGCCTGGATCCCACTGCGTGTCCCCTGCCTCACGTGCTTTCATTCCTCCAACTGTTGGTGGACAGGAATTTGGCTTTCAGCACAGTTAAGACTTATGCTGCTGCTATTTCGTCCTGAAGGTTTCGGTGACAGATCGGTGTTCAGCCACCCTCTGATGAAACGTTTTCTGAGAGGCGTACGGAGACACAGACCGGTGTCACGCTCCTTGGCCCCTCAGTGGGATTTGGCGCTGGTTTTACGCGCGCTGATTCAAGCTCCGTTTGAACCTTTGGATCAGGTGCCACTTAAGTTTTTGTCAGCCAAAACTGCTCTGCTGTTGGCTTTGACATCTGCGAAGAGAGTGACCGCTGCGTTGCGTCTCCGCGGAGCAGATGCGTTTCACTTTAGTCTATGAGTCAATCCCCACCAGATCCGCTGCGCTGCGTATCAGCTCCGTCCCAGCTCCGGCAGTCCGGAGCCCTCCGGCACATATACGCAGGACTTCTATTTCTGGCGGATGCCGGAGCAGGACGCAGCAATTTAGCTGAATTTAGCATGAAGCAGACAGGAAGTAAAGCGCCAAAATAACAAACAGCATCCGGTTACCTTTCAAAATAAAACACTCCGTGTTGACACGAGCACCAAATCTCAAAAAAGAGACAAACACAAGCTCTTCTGCTGATCCTTCGGTCGGGAACACTTCCTGTTGTTGTTTTTAATAACACAGACCTATAACTCCGGTCGGGAGTGATTATGTGATTATCGCGGGAACTCCTCGTCCTCCTGACGCCAGCTGTCTACGGTACTGCGCCGTGGCGTACTCGAACCGCAACGGGTGGGGATTGGCGGACGGCGGAGCAAAACCAGATCGGAGCTGCAACGCAGCGGACACGTATCCAGTGGAAATTAGGGGTGAGTGATTTATCTGCTCTCTCTGTGGCTCCTTCGTGTCTCAGGATCCAAGGAGACGGCAGCTCGGCTGTATTACGGCCTAATCCAGCTTTTACGCCTAAAAGCATCACGAGCTCCTTCAGATCCAGGGTGATAACTCTGGATGGGTTTTTTCCTCCCCCTCACAACTCTGAGGAGGAAGCCACGTCTCATCTGCTTTGCCCCGTGCGTGCGCTGTCCTGCTACGTGGCGCGCACTGCGGTTTCGCAACGCACCCAGCGTCTGTTCGTGCACTACAGGGAACAGTCTCTGGGACTCCCCCTGTCTGCTCAGCGCCTGTCACAATGGCTGTGTGAAGCTGTTTCACAGGCATATCTCTCCTCTGGGGTGGATCCCCCGGAGAGCATCAGAGCGCATTCCATCAGAGGAATTTCGTCCTCCACGGCTTTGCATGGAGGAATGACGGTGGAAGACATTTGCACTGCAGCTTCCTGGTCTTCCCCCTGTTCTTTCATCCGTTTTTATCTACGAGATGTCTCCAGTTTCTCTATGACTCACTCTGTACTGAGTGTTTTGTCAGAGTGATTGATGTCGGATGATTTTGTTGTGCGCTCTCCCTCCTGCCTGTTGGCGCATGGAGAGCTGCCTGTTTCATCCACTCTGTTCCTCGTTCGACTGTTACAGTGCGTAACCTCCGTCTCCACTTCCTCACAGCAGTGGGCTTCATTGTCCCCAGCCTTGATCCCATCATAGAGAATGTTGCATATTCTACTATGCTGTGCCACTCAGGCACATATGGGCTTTTGTGATGCGTCTTTACGCATGACGCATGGCTGGGCGTGGAGCGTTATGGATTTGTTTATTGGAGCAGGTGTGTTCGTGCTTGTGGTACCAGACGGACCCAGTGAGGCATGGACTATATCCTGCTTCGCCTTTAACCCACTAGCGATAGCCTTAAAGGGCGAAGCCTATACGATATAGAACGATAGTTACGTATTGTAACTCCAGATTCTATGAGTATAGGCGCAGCCCTTTAAGCTCTGGGCCTCACTGGCTCCTAGAATGGCTGAAGAAAAAGGCCGTTTATGGGAGCCGATTGCCCGGTTTCACCCCAATTTATACACAGGGTGAGACCGGAGGTGAGGCCCACAGTAGGTGGGCGTGGGCTAAAATGTTTTCAGTGCTGCGCATGTGCGCGAGGGATAAACCCACTAGCGATAGCCTTAAAGGGCTGCGCCTATACTCATAGAATCTGGAGTTACAATACGTAACTATCGTTCTTTAATCTCAGACGACTTCTTAATGATGTTTATAATCATTCTACGTCAATGGGCCCAGAAGCCGTAATCTCATTAGATGCGGAGAAGGCTTTTGACAGAGTGGAGTGGAATTACCTTTTTTACGCTTTGGAGAAATTTGGTTTTGGCCAGGAGTTCATTTCTTGGATTAAGTTGCTCTATTCATCCCCTGTGGCTTCAGTCAGAACTAATGACATCCATTCAGATTATTTCCCTTTGCACCGCTCCACTCGTCAGGGCTGCCCTCTGAGTCCTCTTCTATTTGCTGTTGCTATTGAACCTCTGGCTATTGCGCTTCGTTCAGAGCCACGCATTACTGGAATTTTACCTCCTATTTCGCAGGTTCCTAATTATAAAGCTGACTTTGTAGCCTTTGTCTCCTTATTGGCGAGACGTTTGATTTTATTGAGGTGGAAGTCTCCTGCACCGCCTTCTCACTCGTCTTGGATCAGGGACATCCTTCAGTTTGTGAAACTGGAGAAATTTAGGTGCTCGATACATGGTTCTCTTGCAAAGTTTAATAAAACTTGGGGTCCATTTTTTGCACATGTTGAGGGATTAATTTTTAGGGCTATTCCAGAGTAACCACACTGATTGTCTACAAATTGTGAGTTTTTTCTAGTGTGAATTTGTAGCATGCTGGGATGTTTTTTTTATTTGTTTATTTATCTCAGTTTAAGTGCACATATTGGGCTTTTATTTAGCAGTGGGTGACCATTTTGTGGTGTTGTTTTGTTTTGTGTTTCTGTTGCTGGGGTGTTTTTGTGTGTGTGTATGTGTGTATTTATTTATTCATTTATTTATTCATTTATTTTTTCACTATATTTACCCCTTATCTGTTTTCATTTCATTTATTTTTTTATTTTTCTTCTTGTACTTGACACTGTTTTGACTCTCGAATTGTCACCTCTTGATTTTGTTATGTCACTGAAAAATCAATAAACAAATGTTTAAAAAAAAAAGATGTTAAGCAGAGTACAGGACAGTCGTCCTGTGCAATCAGGTCTCATCACCATCATTTTGGGTGTGTTAACTTTCAGTTTCACCTCCAAATAAAGTGGTCTGTCTAACTTTGTTGGAGCGATAACTCCATGTCCACAGATCTCAGTGATCACATTGGTGAATACAAGCAGAATGGTACTGTTAGTGGAGCACATACCTCCACCGCCGCCCAGCAGTCCCCTCTTTGTACACAGTATCTGAATCACAGATACCAGCCACCTAAAGATGTCTGACTGTTTCCATTACTCTAATTCCCTGCATTTTCTCCTGAGAAATTAATGAAACTTCTAAGAAAAGATTCTTGCATCTGCTCAGTCGGATCCGTACCAGAAATGAATGAGGTCTGTTCTGGGCTGAGACCCATCTTCCATCCAAGTTTTATGGGAATATAGTTTAGTACTTATTTTAAGCTCTGGAAAAAGACAAGGACCTGAAGTCTCTACCAAACCATGTAGGGATCAACACACAGATTAAAAAATGCAGATACAACCAATCTATCATTCCGTCACATGCAGGGACCCTCCCAATACCCTCCAGATTAAACAGACCCCATTTCCTATAAAAAGGTTTTCAGAGAATCCACCCACAATCGCAAAAATCGTCGGCATGGGACGTTCCCAACTCTCAAGAAAGTAAAAGTTGCGGAGCTCTCAGCATGTCCCAGCCGTCAGATAAAACACAGCCCCGGTGCCGGCAACATTTCAGCACCTTGGACAGGTGAGGGGGAAAACATGAGGACAAAAGACAGAGGAGGAGATGGAGGAGGGCGGTGGGGCCGGGTACACACAAAGAGAAAAAAGAGAAGAGGGAAAGAATTTGGCCGCTGGAAGGCCATTAACAGAGGAAACAAAGAGCCAATGTCAACGTGCAGGGGCGTCCAACTGGGGGAAAAGTGCGACTGATTACCAGGGCCCCAATGGGGGAGAGGGCTCTTGAAAGCCCTGAAATATTAAATTAAAATTATGTTTTTATTTATTTTTTATTTTTTTTAAATTTAAAGTAATTAAAGTAATTTAAAGTAATTAGTGTCATAATGAATTTAAAATTGGTAGAATAAATCGGATGAGAGACTTTACTCTGTATGAAAAAAAAGAAATGTGGAGGCTGTCTGCGGCCACTCTCACCCCTCACAATACATAATGGTTCAGTCCACCCCTGCAGCTGCAGCTGCAGAAGATGCGTCTTTAAACAGCTTAAGGAGCGAAGTGGCTGCTGCCCATCAAGACATGTCTTTCCCCAAGAAAGCAGAATCAGGGAGCCTTAATCGAAACTAGACAATTCCCCGCCGGGGAATCGCGAGAGTGGGCTGTGCGCTTTGCCCCATGACGAACAAAAACTACAAAAGCTAAAGCAAAAGTTGAATCCCACGTTGATAAATTGGACTTTTATCTACATTTTAAAGTTTGAATGGTGCGTCTCGGTCAAAGTATGCCAGAGATGTCAATGTTTGAACTCTTCCTTTCGATCTTTTCACCTTGTCTCATTCACTTTGTGTGTGTGTGTGTGTGTGCATGTGAGTGTGTGTGTGTGTGTGTGTGTGTGTGTCTCTCTGTCTCTCTGTGTCTGTGTGTCTGCGACTTTTTGATCTCGTCCCATTCATTCCTTATGGGAAAGTTTATGCAGGTTTTCGCGACTTACTTCGCGAAAACATGAACGTTCTAGAAAACTGATTAATAATCTGTGTGTGTCCGTCTGTGTGTGTGTGTGTGTGTGTGTGTGTGTGTGTGTATTTGTGTGTCTGCGACTTTTTTTACCTCGTCCCATTCATTCCTTATGGGAAAGCTTATGCAGGTTTTCGCGAAAACATGAACGTTCTGGAAAACTGATTAATAATCTGTGTGTGTCCGTGTGTGTGTGTGTGTGTGTGTGTGTGTGTGTGTGTGTGTGTGTATTTGTGTGTGTGTGTGTGTGTGCTTTTGTGTCTGCATGTGAGCGTGTGTGTGTGTGTGTGTGTGCATATATGTCTGTCTGTCTGTCACTCTCTCTGTTGGCCCAGCTGATCTTGGTTGCTAGGTGACGGTTGGTGAGGGCCCGTAGCAACGGCTGTCCCAGGCTGATTTGAGACTGATTTCTGCCTCAAATCTAGGACGTCAAACTAGTGCTATTTAGTCAAAATCATACATGATATCGGCAATTTTTTTTCACGATCGAGCCAGAAAGGCCTTAAAGAAGACACTCATGAAGTTTCGTGTTCCTAGCTTCAGGAATGTGGAAATACGAGCGAGTTTAAAAAAGGTGCAGTTTGGAAAATCCTCGCCCCGATTTACATTGGAGTGAATGGGACTGTTGAGAGCTACTCTTGTCGGTTAGAGACAGTTAATTCAAAAACCGTAAATCCTACCGATAAAGTAGACACATTGAGAGAAAGAAGACACGTGTGGCTACAACTTTGGAAAATATCACTGTTTTTGAGTGACATTTGTGGCCGGGATCATGATGTAAACAGAAAATAGCAGAGGAAAATTTTGAGTTTCTGCCACTGTGTCAGTTGGCTCTCTCACTCTGCTGCACGAACATTCCGCCATACACACTCATTGAAAACCCTGAATTCTTCCAAAATCACTCACCGTCATTAAGGGGTCAGAGTTTAAAAACTATACATTGTAGGAAAAAAGTTCAAATACAACTCAAATAGACAAGACCTGTGTCTACATTTTAAAGTTTGAATGGTGTTTCTAGGTGAACGTATGCCAGAGCAGGAGATGTTTGAAAAACATTGCAGATTTGCGACTTTTTTGACCTCGTCCCATTCATTCCTTATGGGAAATTTTTCGCAGTTTTTCGCGTCTTACGACGCGAAAAATGTATATTCTGGTGATAAAAATAATAGCATACCGAGTCAGATCGAGCCGCATGTTTTGATGTATAATTTGTTTGTGTGCGACCAACGGTGTGGGACAAGTTAGCGACAGAAAAAAGGAAGGAGGATGAAAAATAATAAGAAGACGCGCGGTGAATATCAATAGTGGGCTGGCGAGCACAGCCCACTAATGAAAAGGCAGAAAGGGAAAGAAAGCAAGGAGAGGGAAGACAACTCTTCACACATTTCTTTCAAAAGAAAGGTGAGCACAGTTCACAGCTAACACAGTTTAAGAACAGTTAAAGGTAATAATAATATCAGCAGCTGTAAAGATTGAAGGCAGTCAGACAGCCATGAGTCTAGTTTCTCAGTTTGAGCAGCAGCAGGATCCTCATCTTCATCTCATCCCTCATTAAGTGCTGACTGAAAGTTATTATTATAAGTAATCATTCGCGGTGAAAACAGTTCAAATTTGGAGCGATATTAGTTCCTTTCCCAGTAAGCTAGCATGACATGTTTGGTGTCAGCGGATTCATTTCAATGCTTATGGCTTAAAGAAATCTTAAAAACTGAGCGCGTGACGGCCTTCAGAAGACAATAATTTTACTACCAGATGATCCACCAAGAAAGCCAAGAACTGATGTGGAGAATTCCAACTTTAAGATCATGGTGATCAATGAAGCAGAGTTTAATTAAAATAAGTGGTCAAACAGACATCAAGTGCATCATCAACAGCAGCAGCAGCAGCAGTAGCAGCAGCAGCAGCTGTCTGTCAGCCCCTATGAAATAAAAATAGCTTATAATCCAAATTTATTTCAGAATGATTTTCATGTATTAAAAACAGTTCTGAAATAGAAAGAGCATATGTATGTGTGTGTGTATCTATCTATCTATCTATCTATCTATCTATCTATCTATCTATATATATATATATATCAGGGCTCCAGAGTGCGACCATTTTGGTCGCATATGCGACCAAAAATTTTAAGAGTGCACCTAAGGATTTTTCTAGGTCGCACCGGTGCATCTAAAAAATATAAATGTCCTTTGCAAGCACATCGTCTCTCTGTGTTCTCCTGTGACTGAACTGACAGTCATGGTAGAGCATTATCTTGGTCTTAACCGATAAGAGACAGAGTTTGGGCGGAACTTTGCCTCAGATTGGCTGTGGTCACTGCTCTCCGTTGTGTGTATTTAAAATTTGCGAGCGGCAAACAAACAAAAAAATGCGAGCGGCGCGAGCGACCTGAGCGCCACAGCAGCGGAAGGGGAAAAGAAAAGAAACAAAACGAGGAAAAAATGAAGAGGGGCAGAAGTATTTAAAGTTTTTTCACTAAACAATCTAAGACGACAAACCACCCCTGCTGCCATTCCCTCGGTTCCTGCTGAGATGCCAAGCCCCGGTCCTTCGGCGGCATCAGACTCGGAACCAGAGGAGACAACCGAGTCAGAAGCCCTTTTTAGATAGAAAAGGCGGCATATTTGCTCCAACTCAAGGGCGGCAATTTGCCAGCCTGTCTTTCTAAAACCGAGGCGTAATATTCCTCCTTTTCCGAAAGCCGCCTCTGAGGTAGGCGTAAACGGTGACAAACTGACAAACTGTGAACGGTGACATAGAATTTGTCTTCAAAATAAGAGCTTTACATTGCACCCCACTGGAGTTTAGAACTGGGTTCTTAGCGGGGGGCTTTTAATTTGAAAGTAGCGACCATCCTTAGCTTTCCGACATAACATCAAGCTAACACAACAAAACAAAGACCGAGCTCCTGGATCTCAGCGGCTGCTCAGTTGTTCATCTTAATGTCTGTGGATGAAGTAATGGACTGACTGCTGTGACCAGCTGTTTCCTGGTTTTAAAACTCCTCGGTTGTGGGTCGCGCAACAGTACAGGTCATTGACATCTCTGCCCAGCTCACCCACGGGCCGGCACATTTCCGCCTCGGTTTTAGATAGCAGTCGAGGCGGAAATAAGTGTACCCTCCGAGGCGGAAAATCGGCGACCACAACAGACCCCCAATTTGCCGGCCTCTGTCTAAAACCGCGGCTTGGTGCTCTGTCTAAAAACGGCTAGAGAAAGAGCCCGGCCCCGAGACTCACAGTAAAAACCTGAAAACGTATTCTTTCAGGCAGGACTGGTTGAAACAGTTTCCCTGGTTACGGTACGATAAAGGACGTAATATAATGCACTGTGTATACTGTCATGAGTGCGGTCAGAGTATGGCCGGTAATAGTGCATTTGTAAGCGGGTCAACAACGTTTCGTGTCGAAACTAAAAAAAAACCACAGCATGTCAAAAAAACACACTACATGCCGGGACCGGTGTGTGGAGAAAGTGGCCCCTCTCCCAGCTGCATTTCAGCGGCAGGCAGCAGCAATCAGGTCCTCTGAGGAATCAGAAATTATTATAAAATGTAATGTTGCATACAACATTGCCAAAGAGGAGCTGACTAATAGTGAAACACCTTATTTTTCTTATGTCAATGTCCTTCAAATAAAGACAAGGATTTCTCAATATCTTAGACTTGTTTGGAAATCATTCACGTTATATTAAAGTTGTGGAGCCAGAAAGGTCTCCTTATGGCGTTAAAATTCGAGTGCACCTAAATTTTGTGCCAGTGCACCTAAAAAAAAAAAGTTAGGCGCACCAGTGCAACCAATGCAAAAAGTTAGTCTGGAGCCCTGTATATATATATATATATATATATATATATATATATATATATATATATATATATATATATATATGTATATATATTGGGACTGTCACCCCTCTGCTTTGCAGTAGGAACAGAGGAGAACATTTCTGGTGCATGCAGACTGTGTGACAATACAATCACAGAAATGTTTATTATTTTATTATATATTTTATTATATATTTATTATTAAATCACAACAACCATAAAGCCTCATGTATGTATTTTTTCACCCCAAATCCAAAGCCACCACCTGTGAGTCTACAGTTGTGGAGATAAATTAGACCTGCATGCGGGACTACAGGGGAGACAGTGAGCAGTAACCAAGTAGCTGTCATGTTGTTCTTTTCACAAATATGGGAATGATAGTCAAATATCATTAAAATGCATAGTTTTATATAAAACAGCATCACATTTTTTTCGCCGGCCTATACAAGAGCCCAATTAAATTTCTTTTCATGAAGCCCAAAATCCCTGGTGGTGCCTCTGTGAACGTGAGTTGAAGGACAGAAAACAGAATTGAAGAAGAAATGCAGTATTTTTTTTTTTTTACCGATCCTTGCTTATTGTTATAGCCTACTTCAGTCACCAAATGCCACATTTCTTCCAGTCCAGACGACTGCTGTTGTTGAGCGGCAGGATGCGGAGGGAATGCTGTTTTCTCTTTTTTTTTTGAGAACCGGGTTTCTGAGTGCAGTCGGTGCTCCATCCTGCTGATTACCCTCCAATTCTCAACACGGGCACATTCTCTAACTGCTTATCCACGAGGGCCAATTCACTGCTGTTAATTGCTCCACTAATGACACCCCTCTCCTGTAAGAGCACAATGCTGGAGAAGCAGCAGTTGTTAAAAACTGCACAATTTTTCAATTCCGCGTCTCTCTCCTGAGGCCCCGGCAGTATTTTCCAGACGGCACACTTTACAGCACTCAGTGATGCCGTCCCTGCTGAGGAAAGTACCGACCCTCTGCATCAAGCATCAGCGTCGTGTCCGTGCACCATCAGATGGATGGAGTGGAGATTTTAAGGAGAAAGGGAGGAGCAGGGATTTGGAGAGGGGCCTCGGATTGCTGTGTCAGGTCTGAGGAGCGGGGAGGCGATCAGTCAACACTAAAAAGGAGTCGGAAAAAATCCAACTCGTCAATTGTTAGACGAGCCGTCGCATCTCAGCGGAGAGAGAGAGAGAGAAGAGGGAGCTGTTTCCATTTTCTCCGGCTCCCACCGTGCACACACACACACACACACACACACACACACACACACACACTAGAGCAGTCTGCGGCACACCGCAGCATCCAGTAATAATTATACACAGGCATACAAAAAAATTGTACGTCACACGCAGGATCTTGACAAAGTGTATCAGTGAAAGTTTAATGCCGCAATTTCACCACGCTGTATAGCATACAGTATTCTCTAGAAGCTGAACATCTCCAAAGACACTTCATATCGACAGCAAAATAACATGATTTTCTCCCAGTTGATATCTGTACATCTTTTTATACCCAGTTACAAGTTCCTTTGTTTGTTTTTTTTATTTTTGTCCTTTTTTGTTCTTTTTAAACAGACAAATAGGTCTTCTACATTACATAACGATTTGATTCTTTAAAATACAGCACTTCAAGAAAAAGGAATTTTTTCCATTTTGCAGAGAGCATTGTTGATAAAATAGTTGAGTGCAAAGACACTTTCTGGAGTAGGTATAGTAAGATTTTGGTGCTGGTTGAATTCTGAACAGGGTTCTCAATTCTGGTTCAACATTTATCTGTGTATGCCAAATATGTACAGGAATGTCAACAATGTCAACAGTTACATGAAAAGCACAAAGCCATATTTGTACACAGTCCCGCCCGTTATATACCTGCCGTCATCAGAGTCTTTTGGAATTTCATTTTTCAGAAGAAATAATTTAGAACTTCCAGGAGCAAAAAATAGAGCTGCATAATAATAATATACTTCTTATACTCCTTTTTTATACATCTGGAAAAGGAAAAATCCAAAAAAAATGAGAGAGAAGAAAAGGAAGAGAGAAAAAAACATAATTGAAGGCTTCAGTTCGCTTCCAGTCAATCATGTAGGACTCACTCACTGTTTTTGGAGAGGTGTTCCGCCCCGTAGAATTTCCTGGGGGTTGTAAACGTGGCTTTCAGAGGTTTTGTCTCGGTCGGTTCGGGGGTGTAGGAGCAATATTGCACTTGGAAAGAGTTGAGATCGAAGTTGTTGGCACCTGTGGGGACATGTTCCACTCCTTTGCGCCACTTCAGGACAAAAACAAAGAGGCCGGAGCTGAAGCAGACCGAAAGGATGAAAACAACAAGAAGCCCGAGAATCAGGACTGAAAGTGAGACCTCAGGGTGTAGCTCAGGAGTGTGCATTCGGGATTCGGTGGGGCTGACTGAGCTAAAAGAAGAAGAAGAGGAAGAGGAAGAGGGGATGGTAGGCTCCATGCCTGGGCCTTTTAATGTAGGATTTTGCTGCGGGGGCACCTCACTGGGCTCGGGGCAGATGGCCTCCTTGCGGAGTGAGCGCAGCAGGCCACCCGCGTGTTTAGAGGGAGAATTACAGGTGATTTTGTTGACCACCACGCTGGTACTGGAAAGCTCCATCCAGTTCTTGAGCGCCACGATGTCACAGGTGCAGTCCCAGGGGTTCTCCTGCAGGTCGATCTGGATGAACGCTGACAGCTGGTCCAGGACCCCTCGGACCGGCAGGTAGGAGAAATGATTATTCTGCAAGTTAAGTCTTATCAGCATCGTGCCACCAAAAACACTGTCGGGGAGCGACCTTAGCAGGTTGTTGTTGAGGAAAAGCAGCTGCAGGTTGTGTAAAGCATTAAATGTCTGTGGTAAGATGTCTTTGATGATGTTGTATTCCAAATACAGGTACTGGAGCGACTGCAGGCCGGCGAAGAGGGACTGAGAAAGCGATTCAATGTAATTCCCATTCAGATAGAGCCGTCGGAGGTTTGTTAGGTTCTCAAACGCACCTTCCTGAATCACTGCTATCCTGTTATTTCCTAAATGAAGCAGCTCCAGTGAGCTGTACTCGGTCAGATCAGTCCTGTAAATCACTTGTAAGTAGTTACCGGTCAGGTGGAGTTTCTTTGGGTAGGATGGCTTGGGGTTCAGCTCACTGATGTTGTGCAAGTTGCGCTCCTGGCAATTAATGTTCAAGCCGCTGTCTGGGTTTTGTGACGTGCACACGCATACACTCGGACACAACATGGGCACAGGGGAGCGCGTCAGGTAGACCATTATGGGCCCAAAGACGTGTTTGTCTTTTGAGATGCCAGGGGTGGGCCTGTAGCGCATTTTGGGCGGACGGGAGGCTTTCGGGATCCGGCTGGGGGTGATCCCGCCGGGGTGGTAGGTCGGGGGCAGGGCCCCTTGAAAGTGAGAGTCAGAGGGGGGGTGAACACGCTCACCAGCAATCCTGTGCGGGCACAGATCCTGCTTTATGAGCTGCGTGATGTCTTTGCCATGCAGCCTGAATGGTGTCTCACACACCATGTCCCCCACGAAGACGGAAATGGTGTCCAGCCAGGATTTGAGGGGAATCAGATCACATGTGCAGTTCCACGGGTTCTTCTCCAGCTGGATCTCCATGATGCCGTCTATGTGCTCCAAGACCCCGGCAAACGGCAGCATCTTGAGCCGGTTGCCACGTAAATCCAAGTGGATGAGGAGCACAAAGCGGAAAATATTGGGAGGCAGAGACGTGAGCAGGTTGTCATTCAGGATCAACACTTTGAGGTTATTCAGCTTTCTGAAAGCACCCGGCTCGATGGCACTGATGTAATTATAGTCTGCCTGTAAATACTCCAAACTCTCCAGTCCTGAGAAGGTGTCCTCTTTTATCACCTCCAGGTTGTTGTTGTTCAAGTGGAGCCGCTTCAGGAAGCGCAGCCCGTTAAACGCGCCGGTTCGGATCTCCTGTAAGCCGTTATTCCCGAGATGCAGTGAAGTGACATTGCCATAATTGACAAACTCATTGGCGCTGAGCAGTGACAGGAAGTTTCCATTTAGAAAAAGCTGCAAGATTTTATTGGGGGGCGCCTGGAACTGACTGACGGTGGTAAATCCTTTATTCTCGCAGTTGATGTTCAGAATGTTCTCCCGCTCCTCGCAGCTGCAGCGGCTCTTGCAGATTTCTTTGGAGGATGAAGTTTTGCGGCTTTGCGTTTCGGACGGTGTCAGGCTGGTGACCGTGAGGACGCTCAGAAACAGGACGCAGCTCAGCATTTTTACAGCCAAAAATGGTCGCCGAAATATAAATCCAGCATTTAACTTCGCAGCCTGAGCCTTGGATGGAACGGAGAAGAAGAAAAAATCAGAGGCTGAGTTCTAACAGTAGGGAGAGGAGAAAGGAAAGGAGGTAGAGGCGCTCTCCCTCTCTCACACACACACTCTCCAAAAGAGAGCGGGTGGGTAAAAGACAGAGGTATATGTAGTCCTGGAGCTTAGGCATAATTACAGCCCCCGCCATCGGTCCTCCTCCTCCTCCGCTCCACACACTGTGAGCTGCACTGAGTGTCTGCTGCTGCCTCACTGCGTTTGTGTGTGTGTGTGTGTGTGTGTGTGTGTGTGTGTGTGTGTGTGTGTGTGTGTGTGTGTGTGTGTGTGTGTGTGTGTGTATCTGTCTGTCTGAGAGAGAGAGAGAGAGAGGAGAGTTACTACGGTAACGAACTGAGCAGACATGCTAAAGAATAGCTCCTGAACAATATTTTCGTTTTTTGTTCAGAAATGAGATAAACACTGAAAAATAGTAAAGAACTTGAAAACAGAAGTCAACAGAACAAGCCAGAGGGGAGAAAGAGGAGAAAGAGAGGAAAAACAGCTGTATATATATATATATGTATATATATGTATATAACAATATGTAAAAGATCAATGTACAGTTTAAATAATGTGCAAAAAGTGCAAACAAAAAACAAACAAAAAAAGAATAATGATTGTCCCGTATTTTTTGTTTGAGTCAGGTTACAGAAGGAGGGGTGTCTAACTCTCTTAGGGAGGCGTTATAAAGTTTAATGACCACAGGCAGGAATGATTTCCTGTGGCGCTCAGTGGTGCATCTGGGTGAGAGCAGTCTTCCACTGAATGTGCTCCACTGCTGGGCCAGTTTGTCGTAAAGATGGTGTGTGACATTATCCAAGATGGACTGAAGCTTGGACAGCATCCTCCTCTCTGCCACAGTTGTTAGAGCGTCCAGCTCCTCCCCCACGACATCACCGGCCCTTCTGATCAGTTTGTTCAGTCTGTTGTTATCTGCGACATTCACTGCCCCAACATGTGACAGCGAAGAAGATCGCACTGGCCACAACAGACTCGTAGAACATCCTCAGCATCGCCCGGCAGATGTTAAAGGACCTCAGCCTCCTGAGGAAAAAGAGTCGACTTTGGCCTTTTTTATAGACCGCCTCAGTGTTTCTAGACCAGTCCAGCTTATTATTAAAGTACACCCCCAGGTACTTGTACTCCTCAACAGTGTCCACAGGGACTCCATGGATGGAAACAGGGGTCACTGTTTTTTTTCGCCCTCCTCAGATCCACTATGAGCTCCTTTGTCTTTGTCACGTTGAGCTGCAGATGATTCCGTTCACTCCAAGTGACAAAGTTGTCCACAACAGTCCTGTATTCATTCTCATCACCCTTCTCGATGCAGCCAACTATTGCTGAATCATCAGAAAACTTCTGAAGGTGGCAGGACTCAGTGCAATAGTTGAAGTCAGAGGTGAATAGAGTGAAGAGAAAGGGGGAGAGGACAGTCCCCTGTGGGGCCCCAGTGTTGCTGACCACTCTGTCAGACATACACAAGGCCGCTTTAATGCACAGGCTTACCTGGGCTGAAGCCCAGGGGCCTCACAAGTTCAGGGGCCTCCCAAGTTCAGGTTCACGATGAGCTGAAAAGATCATATTGTTTTGTAACTTGTCAGGTTTTCTGTCTATCACTCTAATCGCACGTTACGTGGCTGCTGATTGATCCAAATTAGGAGTGACCCACGTGGCCCCATAGCCTATGGCCCGTGGGCTGACCTATCAGAATGTCTATAGTTAGTTTTGGGGTGTGTCCCTCAATGATTGAGTGACATCAAGTGGAAAATGTCGGGGAGGACGTTTGAGAGTGGTGCCCAGAAAAGAAAAAAACTTATTAAGAAAGAGTTGCGCGAAAAAGAATTACTGAAGAGCATCCCAAAGCTTTTTTAAACCAGCTGCTGCTGAAGATGGACCAGCACCAGGGGAAGCTCGCTATCTCACACACCGGAGGGAGCGGAGGAGGCGCAGGCCGCGCAGGTGGATGTAGCTGGAGAGGAGAAGGGGACCGCCCGCAGCAGTGGAGGGGAGGAGGAGAGGGGAGCACACAGGCCCCAGAGAGAGGACCAGGCTGCAAAGCAGTCAGGGGGAGACGAGTCAAATGACCCATGTAACAAGGCGCGCCTTCTCAAAAAAAGGTAAGCAGAAACCTGTTGTTAGAAAAAAATTAATTCTGTGTTATTGGCAATATACGAATTGATGTGAGTGAGGAGGTAAGGTTGTCTGAATCTAAAAATATTAATATTCTTTGAAATTTTGAAGTAAATACATCCTACTGAAAGAATTGTATCATTAACGGTCAAAATGACAGATCGATGACGATTTTGGGGCAAAGCGGATAAGTCCTTGAGTTTGAGTCTCGGAAGCAAAACATATTTCAATTAGGTATTCCCCATCTAAATCAATAGGATTACAGGAGGAAGTAAATTGTGTGTTGGTTTAAATCCCTTGAGTGTGAGCCTCAAAATGAGAATTCAATTAAGTATTCCTCACCTGAATCGATAGGATTACAGGGGGAAGTAATCAAATAGGGTTTAGATACCATGGGTGGAAGTCCCTGAAAAAGTTTGAAATAAAGGCCTGTTCTGTGTAAAATGGTACCTTAAAAAAAGGAAAAAGAAAAGCGTTTAATATTGTGTTGCACTGTTATGCTGTGTTGAATTGCTGTGGCTTGTCTTGGTCGCTGTGTTGTGAGAATTGTGGTTGGTTCAAGGTTGTTGAAAGTGAGAGCGTGGGAAGAGAAGCAGTCACAACAGTGTCTAGATTCTGAGGACAGTGGTGTCTTGGTGGAGCGAACTGTGGGAAACCTAACAGTGATAACGTATGCAGCATCTCCACAAAAAAAGCCTTGTTGCTCAGGTGAACTTCATACAAACCGGCTGGCCACTGAACAAAGAATCTATAGGGTCAGTTGTTTGGGTGTGTTCCATATAAACTGACTGGCTGTTGTAGACGAAAGTTTTGTGAAGGGAATAAAGTTTTTGAGTGGAGGAGTGATTGAGGACACACATGGTGATTGTTGAATAATTTTGAAGGAGCTCTGCCTCCATCTAGTGGTCATACCCGGACATTGCAAAAGTTTAATTAAGATTGGGCGCTTGTCTCCCTGGTGTACTAAAATAAAATGACACCCATTGGTGACTCTTTGCCTCCATCTAGTGGGCGCTTAATAAAAGTGTAAAGTAAGACGACTGACGTAATCATCCTGTGATCATAAAAGATATTAGTATAAGTACATAGAGTAAACAAATTATAGACAACAAAGCTTTAAATCACAACAAAGACAAAAGAGGTAAAGACGTGACTATGTTTTGCTGTGTTGGGAAATCTCATGAATTTAATTAAAATTGCTTGAATTCAATGCTATGCTAATGCCATTTGAGACATTGTTTGGGGTTTTTTTTGGTGGTTTGTTGCTAATATCTCAGCTATTGAATAGAGGAGATTTAAACAATCAATTTGTTTTGCTAAATAATTTCACCAATGCAGTAAATGATCTACACTGACTTGTATTAAAGGACATTACCCATCCTGTAAGGTCAATAGCTTTCTTTTGTTGGTGCTTAGCTAAAGCCTTTATGCCGTTGACAGTTCTTTTACGTGCTTCAGTTTTCTTTGTTATTGCACTTACTTGGTTTGTTGATTGTAGTCTGTCCGATTGGGTATGTGTGGATTGTGTGTGTGTGTGTTGGCTCTAAGCTCTCACATGCATCAAAATAAATCGAATAACTAAAAAGTAAAAATAGAAAATAAAAAAAAAGTACAAATAAACAAAACATACGCTAATATCACTGGATCGATTGATATCCAAAGGTATATCATACCGGTGTGCTTTATATAGAATATAAAACACACCGCATATAGCACAACAATTGTTAATATAATACTACAAACTTGCATTTTATTTTCGATTTGATTTGGAGTGCTGAGAACTTTTGCCACAACCATGAGAGACATAAATAATCCCTCACTACTCACCAATGTGGGTGAAATGAAAGAATGGGTCATCTGGAAGATGGAAGGAGCAGCCAAAGACAAAGGTGTGGCACGGCTGCCAGAAAAGAAATTGTGGTGCAAATGGGAACATCAAAGGCTGATAGCCAAAAACCCAGCAGCCCCCTTGCCCAATCTGGCCTCTATCTTGTGAATCTCCACACTTGCCTCAGGAGAATACAATGAAGCCAGAGCTGAGTGGGAAAAAAGAAGAAAACACAGATGGGGAAAGAGGACGGTTGAGAAGAAAAGAGTTAAAGCTGAAATGACCGCAACACTGTGTAACCTCATGTCTCAAGCAGGATGCTGGAGAGCAAAAAAGAAAGGGAAAAGAGACATTATCCAAAGCAGCAGCAAAAAGGAGCCCCTGCAACTACAGGCTCCACTGGAGGCGCTCTACTGCCTGTTGCAGTAACATCAGGAATGTACCCAAGCCTGACGGGGCCAGAAGAAACCACCACACCCCCACCCTACACACCTGTTCTCTCCAGCAATAACCCCTTTCGACAAGCACCTGCCCCTCCAATACAGGCCCCCACCCTTACTATTAAAGGAGGAGTACTGGAAATTGAAGACCTAGTTGAAGACACGGCCCGCATACTTCAAAGCCAGCACAATGCTGCACTACATGAAGTAGTAGAGGCAGTGAACTCCCACAGTGCTCAAATAGCACACCTGTCTCAATCACTCATTTCACACATCCTAACTCCACCTGCAGAAGCAGGAACATCACAAAAATCTCCAAGAGAAGCAAGCAGGAGTGAAAGCAGCATTGATGGATCCACAATAATCTGTCGTGGTGCGACTGCCTTACCTGCCAGTTTCGACATCAGACCACCTCCAACATTTGCTGCCCCATGTGCTACTGATAGTATGGGAGTCCCGATAGCACCTCAACGAATGCCTAGCTGCACGCCTCTTCCCTTTCCATTGACTCCTGAACACAGGGAAGACAATCTACTACTGCCCCTTGAGCCAGAAGAGGAACATGAGCATAGCTGGATGCTAAACAAGGACCCAGACTTACTCCAGTGACGGACACAGCGCCAACAAGTGCAGGAACCAACTTTTTTCCTGCTAATCTGTTCTGCAATGGGATGCTGTACTGAACCCAAGCAGGTCCCACTGAAATGAATAAGGTAGCCAGTGTTTTTGTTGCCTTGTTATTGTAGTGGCAGGCCCCTTTAGCCTCTTAGAACACGCCGTACCGCTCACGGTACAGCGTGTGGTCTATCGACGGTAGCATCGCGTTCGCAGAATGTTTGAAAACGAACCCTTTAATATATATATTCATGTCATACACCGGAAGAAAGCTTAGATCGCCACGATTCATTCAAGACCACTCACGAATGATATGGTTGCTCACAGCCATAATAGTATAAGGGGCTAGCTCGGCTAGCTACTGAGCTAACCTATGCCTACCGAATAGCGCTTACATACCTTTCACGTCGTCCCGTTACCGACAACGACCATCTTATGACACAGGACTTTTTTGTACAGCTCGCCAAGTATCCATGCTTCTGTAAGGTGAAATCCATTTTCTTCTAAAAAAAATACTTTCGTCAATATGTCCATGTATGTAAGTCCACTATGAACCTTGCTGGAAAAGATGTCAACAAACTCATCCGCGCGTCCTCATCTCCTCATCTCGCACTTCCGTATTTACAAACATAACTCACGTGATTCATGACCGTGAAGGTCTCCTGAATCGATTGACACCACTCATGAGCCAATCGGTGCCTAGGAGGTGGGACAAAACAGGCTTGTAAGCCAATGACGCCAAATTATGGAAATCTCACGTTGACTGGGGCGGGACCATTTTGATTGAAAGCAGTACGAGCCAATGGAAATTTCCAGTGAAATGAGGTAGAGATCCTTTTAGCCAATGGTCTGAGGTTTCCAACGGTGTGTCACATTACACTCTCAAATTTATATTTGGTAAACATTGTCCACGCGTCCCCGGCGTGTGTAAAAGTGAGAACGGTCACTACTTTCAAAATAAAAGCCCCCCGCTAAGAGCCCAATTCTAAACTCCAATAGGGTGCAATGTAAAGCTCTTATTTTGAGGACAAATTCGTTGTCACCGTTTACAGCCTATCTTGGAGCTTCATGTCACGTCCCGCCTACCCAGAGGCTTTTGGAAAAGGAGGAATATTACGCCTCCATTTTAGAAAGAAAATGTAAATGTAAAAGTAAACTCAATTCAATCAATTCAATTCAATTTGTGTGTGTGTGAGAGAGAGATATAGAGAGAGAGGTGGGGGGCATTTCACATGCACAGATGTACTTGTGCATGATTGTTGTGTGGTTGTGTGTGGATGATAAGCTAATGATGTCTTGCAATTTGATGTTTTAGACCAAGATCACTTGTCCCTGATGACCCCGGTCGGTAGCCAGGAGCCAATTATGCTTATTTTATTATTTTCCAGATTGACTGACAATCCAAACCCACATAGTAGCAAGGAGCCCCAGTGTGTCAGCTTTCATTAGATACCAAGATTTTGTTTGTAGACAAAGGGGTTGTGAAGTTATAGGTGTTTGATTCTGGTTATACAGCTTTGGTAACCAAGTGTCCATTTGGAGTCTCTAAATAGGACCTAGGAAAAACGCATGGACATATATGTTGAAATATCATTCTAAAAATGTCATTGTTTGGTCTTTTGACTCCAAATTTGGACTGCAGGTAGCCAAGACCTGTGTCTGTCACCTAGTAGTGTTCAAGTTAGGCCTAGGGGTCCCTGGATGTCTGCACCTAAGTCACTGCTTAGGCAAACTTATGAGCGGGGAAACAACCCCATCATTCCAACCTCTGCAGCACAGGGTCAGTAAGTCACAGAATCACACAGACACTTGGACAATATTACTGAGAGTATTACCTTTCCAATGATACCAGGTACATGTCTGAGTCTCAAACTATGTGGGATCTATGCTGCTTACAACTTGGGCATGCCGTTTTGGCTAAATCGATACAAATAGGGGGCGTGCGTTAAGAGGTTAGGAGTTTCTCAAGAGGCGTTCCCACAGGAAGTCCAAGATGCACTGTGTACCTTGCCAAGCTAGAAGGGCCAGTCTGACTACAAACATGGCCAGCATGGAAACTGTTTAGCTAACCTTAGCTTTGGCAGTAAGTCTTTTTCCTCTCAGACTCCAAATGTTCAGAGGAAGAAGCTCTTCACTGGACGAGAACAACTAGTACATGTGGATAAATAAATGTATGTGCCACCATTTTGGTTGGATCCCCAATACCTGTTTGTCACCAGCAGACAGCAGAAGGCAAGATTAAATTTTTGTTGACACACAGTGACTGCAGGCAGCATGCAGCACTCTCCATCAGTGCTGCTGGAGTTTATCTTTGTTTTGCCATGAAAACAATGAACATCCAGTATGCCATCTGCTGCACACAGGCACTGTGTGAATACACAGAAGAGTCTGAGAAGCTGCTTCTGGGAAAACATGTTTGGTACCAGCCACGAGTTACTTTAAGTATTTCAGTATTTCGAGTATTCTGCCGGGTCGTCATACAGTCATGGTCAAAAGTTCTCATACACTCATAAAGATCATGTATATCATGGTAGTCTTCACCTCCAACGGTTTCTGCAGCTCTCATGTCTCTGTGATGAATGAGTGGAACACAAACTACCTTGTCACAAAAACATTCATGAAGTTTGAAGACGTGCTTTTTGGTTGTTTTTAGCTGACTCTTGAGTATCCTGACCAGTTTTCTCTCAGCAGCAGGTGACAGTTTGTGTTTCCTTCCTGATGGTGGCAGTGACACAACTGTGCCATGCACTTTATACTCACAAACAGTTGTTTGTAAAGTTGCTCTTGGGACCTGTAACTGCTTTGAAATGACTCCAAGTGACTTTCCTGACTTGTTCAAATCAATAATGTGCTCTTTGAGATCAATGCTGAGCTCCTTAGACTTTCCCATTGTAGTGTCTGCAGCTCTGAGTATAATGGCTGTATCAGACAAGCCCTATTAAAACAGGCCCAGAGAAGACTCCAGCTGTTATCAATCAGAATCACTCAGAAGAAGTTCAGAGGCCATGCTACAAAGAACAATTGTTCACACAACTGTCTATAATCACCTCAATCGATTGTTCAAGTTGCTGTATGCATGTTTTTGATCCAGCAGATTTGGTCACATTTTCAGAAGACCTATAAATATGATTACTGAAACACACTTCATGCATGTTTTGTGACAGTAGTAGTTTGTGTTCCTCCCATTCCATCACAGAAAAATAAAAACTCATTGGAAGTGAAGACTGCCATGATATACATGTTCTTTATGAGAGGATGGAAACTTTTGGAAATGACTGTATATCTCTGTCTTTTGACAGACTGAAATTTCACAACCGTGCACAATGCAGTCACAAAACTTTACAGGTTCCCTGATCCCACACAGACATTGATTAAAGAATTGATAGAAGGTGAACATACCCGTCTGTAAAATCTTTATGTGTGTTCTGTCCACAATTCATCAAACTGTCATTCTGATCTGGGCCCATATTCACAAAGACTTTTATCTTAACGTTAGGAGTACTCCTAAATCGGACTAAACGTTTTTATGTAGGAGTTGTTTCTTAAAAGTAATTCACAAAGCCACTGAGACCTACTTTTAGTTATAAAAACAGTGAACTCCTAAACTAGAAGTAACTCTCTGTTGCTATGGATGACGTCATTTTATAAGGACGCACTTAGAAGCGGTGACAACGGTGATTGGTTGTTGAATGACAGGGCAGCCCATTGAAAAGTCATTCAGGCTACGCAATGCAGGAAGTGAATATAAAGAAGTTGCCTACAAGCCCATGACAAAGCCTATGAAAAGATATTGGATAAAGAAATGTATTCATGAGGAGAATTAATTTCGCAACAATGTCTAGTATATTATAACATGCGTCAAAGACAATTTGTGTATTGATGGAATGCAACTTTTTCCGATTGACATTTCGCACGGGACTAGTATAACCTGGGGACCTCCCGTAATTTGTAATAATTGCGGAGGTCGTCTGTGATCTTAATCCCGTGCGAATCTGCCATGTCTGTAATTTTTAACGTAAAAATTCCACTGCAAATGACCTACCCTATTTCGCCAAACACAGAGGTCATTTGATAATATTAGTCCCGTGCGAATCTGCATTTCTGTGATTTGGGGTCGTTTTTTGTTTTTCTTAAGGTTTTTTGTGTTTTCCACGCCTTTTTCTGCCTTTTTCCCGGTCGAGAATTATGGAGGCTGCAATGGGAATTATAAATGAAAGTTTTGACAGCATTTTGGGTGCAAATTGAGGAGGCTCATCAGAAGAGTGAAATCTCGAAAGATGATTAGATGGATTAGATGCATGGCAGCATGCGGTAAGGAACACTTTTCCATCTTTCAGCAGGCTCACCAGTTATTATATTAAAAATATCCATATCTAACCGTTGTGCTGCTCCAGTAAGGGCTCCGGTGCGATCGACCCGGGGGATAATGTCAGTAAATTCAAGTTAAAACACAGACTTCGCTTATCCTGTGCGAATGCGCCGCACGAAACACAGACGTGGTGGGATAATTTCTAAATCACTTGAGGTCCCCAGGTAATACTAGTCCCGTGCGAAGAGCGGCATTTCCCCCGTAGCCAAATACCGGAGTGTTGCCAAACATTTTAACTCCGGCGTTATTGGATTGTTTCAGTTGATTGGGAACGCTAAGCGTCCCTCACCAACTCAACCACAACTTCAGTCCCTTCGCGGTCCATCCGATATCGTTTTAATAATTCCCTGTCATTTAGCGTCTCCAAAACATTCGGTTGTGACCAGGTCTTAGCGAGTTAGGAGTCCTCTGGACTACTTGTAAGGTCTCCCAGACTTAGGTGCTACTTTTAGGCCTAAAATGTTTTGTGAATAACTCTTATTTTCAAAAATTAGGAGTCCTAAAGTTACGACTGACACGCCCATTATTTTTAGGAGTTGGTCCTAAATTCGTCTGTTAGGAGCTACTTTTAGCCTTAAGATTCTTTGTGAATATGGGCCCAGATCTACAGGAAAAAAGTGAGAACAGCTAACTTGTACTCTGTCTTAACTTTAAGTCCCTATGGGGACATTTGTTTCGCCACCAGGCCACATCTTGTCAAAGGCAATATGCATCCATTCAGAAGAGCTGATAATTTGGCATCCAGTGATTTAAAAAAAATATACACTAGCATAAATGTACTGAAATTGATACACAAAGGAAACTAATTTTAACCATTTAATTTTTATTTCTTTTACAAACAAACAAAATTGCGTTCATGGAGGCTGTGTGCCGGCCCGTTTGTTGGCTGGGTGCCTGCCAAGCTCACGGTGAGAAGACTCCAGGGAGTCACTGCTCCCAGCCAAAATACAGTCTGACACATGAACCTCCATCAAACCACAAATTGTCTTTTTGAAATCTCAACAAAAACGACATATGCCACGTTAAATAATGAGGAATCCACATTAAAGCATTTGAAGATGTGAGCGACAGTGCTACTGAAGCGTCCACTTTGTTCCGTCCACAGCGACTCCCACCTACATGCATCCGTCTCTCTCTTCAGAACCGGGTGACTGTCAGCAGCAGGTCCTGAGGTTCTGGAAGGACAGAAGCTGGTCAAACGGTCTACAGCAGGCTTATCAGTAGAAATTTGATGGACAAAAATATTTTTCAGTCAGTTTGTACACTGAAAGAAGTGATTTCGGAGAGAGGTAAATATAATATATGTAAATCGTATAAAAATTACTTGATAATTGTAGTCAGCCAAGGAACTTTAAAATAATGGGTAAATTATACACAGACTACCCACTTATTAACAGTAACAACTGTGTATAGAAAAATAGGGTAAAATATACCCAAAAGCTTTATGCTCCAACTTGCGCATGCGTCAGACGGCGTGTTTGACTGAGCGGGACACAGGAAGTCCTCACCGACATCTTCCTCTCACTGCCAGCTACCATCTAAGTTCGGAAAGGAAGGTAAGCTATTTGCATAAGCCCACTGATGTGTATAATAGCGCGAATGCAAATTATATTTTATGAAATGAATGAGACATTCCACTTCACCTGTATTCGGCGTGCATCTGCGTTACGTGTCATTACTTGAACCGAACGTTTGAACCTGTCGCTGGCGGCACCATGGCTGTTTTACCGTCTGGACCTATTTTATATACAGTCTAACTAACAGTTATATGGTCCGGACACATCGCTGGAGAAACACCACTGAGTCACTAACTCATTCAGTAGGCCATAGGGTAGTCACTTTTTCAAAAAATCAAGTTCGAACGAATTTGAAATGAAACGCAATTTATTCGAATGAAAGTAGCTTACGAGGTTGTAAGCTAGCAGGTGAGCCGCAGATTTGTTGTTGTTGTACGTTAGAGTAAGACAGCTGCTTTGTACAAAGTTGACAAACAGCTTTGTTAGTTACTTTTCCATCTACGGTGTAGAACCCTAAATACTTCCATTTGCTACTTCTTAGATGCTTTGGTGTCGTGATTGTCCGCTCAGTACGGCGTCGCTCGCTAGTGTCCTCCATTTCCGGAGGACACGAGGTCAAGGGTTAACGTTAATACGGCGTGCAATAGGTCAAGCTGATTTAGAGCGCCCTCTGTTGGATCACAAGGCGAACTACTCCAAACGGTCTGTTGCGCTTATATACTGTACATTTTGAATTCGAGCAGGTCATTACATTCGAATAAAAAGTGACATCATAACAGCCCTAGTAGGCTACCCCTCGGCATTCCACCTCAACACAAACGGGCTCCGCGACGTGCTGCATCACTCTACCTCTTTCACACGCCAACATGTCGCCAACATCTGAAATGCCTAACGTGTATTTTTTCACCCGTTAGCTCCGTTAGCATGGCTAGTCAGTCTCTGCAGGTCTGTTTACAAACAAAATGATCAGCCCTACTAATTACCTGCAAGCTTGTGTACTGCGCACGTGTGTCTCTGTTGTTAAAGTTTAGCGTTACTTCTCAGAGTTTCATTTTTTACAATCAGGACTCATGTAATCATAGTGCACGTCTTTTCCGGTCAGTCGTCATGGAAACATGACACTTATCCAGTGGTGCTGAGTTTTGACAGAGAAGTTGGTTTGTATTGGACCAGAGTAAAGGCAAACATGTGTACAAGCTGGGAGATGAATCTCAACTCATAAGTATCACTGTATCCTGCCAATATATGTGAAAACACCCACTGTTGCTGCACTTCAGTTCAAGCCTGTTAACAGACCAGCAACAGCTGGTCTGTTAACAGGCTTGAACCCCTCCCCATTACCACTTTTATATGCGTGCACACACACACACACACACACACACACACACACACACACACACACACACACACACACACACACACACACACACAAACAAACATACACACACCTTTTTCAGCTCTTTGACACCAGCCTGTGAGTCAACAGCCTTTCATCTGTATTGTCATGTGTCAACCAAACATACTTAATTAATCTCAATGCAGGTGGTTGGGTTGATGGTAGATACACCTGCAAATTCACTTTTCCATGAGGGTACAGCGTCCATTGTTGGTGCTCTCATTTGTTTAGCTATTTCTGATTCAATTTTCCACTCTGCTTTCTTTCCACTTGGTTACATGTCTCAGATGTGGCGCACTGTGAGTTAGTTATTTAGTTAATGAGTTAGTTGGTTATTTAGTTAGTTCTTTGTTAGTTTTTATTTAATTAGTTAGTGGTGATCTAACAATCAAAGGAAGAATCTGTGGTTATGGTGGCTTCTTGGTTAGATCCATGGTTTCAGCATGATCAGTAAAGAGCAGCCTTCAGGATCAGAGCTCTTATCGGCGCCGATCACCTCCTGATCAAATATCAATAACCTGCCTTTGCTGAAAACATCGGTCTCCTGAACCTATGAATCTCCATCGCACCATTTACATCTGTTCAGTGACGTAAATGTTGATAATAACTCACTTACTAAGTTTGTGTTACTTTAGTTTATGTTATTAAACTGAGAAATTCA
Source organism: Diplodus puntazzo (assembly GCA_963678695.2). Lineage (NCBI taxonomy): Eukaryota > Metazoa > Chordata > Actinopteri > Spariformes > Sparidae > Diplodus > Diplodus puntazzo. Next base: position 11,080,557 of record OZ023158.1, on the reverse strand, counting down.
ATATTTCATGGATTAAAAACATTTATGATCACCATCTGAAAGCCTTTTTATTTGGGGGGGAGTTAATCTTACCTTCTCTGAACAAGTAATGGTAACTAAATGATATTGATTAACTTTGAATAGTAATTATCAGGTATTACCTACTAAGCAATCAAGAGTTAATTTTACCCAATTTTAATGAGTAAGAAGTTGTTAAATATATACAGAAATGCTAGATAAATATAACCCAATTTATTTTAGTATTCCATAGCTTTTTATTTCAGTTATTTTACACTCAAAATGTGGAATTAAATCTACCCCAAAAAAGTAGATGCAAATTGTTACCTCAGATTTATTGGGTAAATTCTATATGTTAGTTTTTACAGTGTAGGGAAGAAATCAGCATTATTTTGGTTTATTGATTAGATTAAGAATGTGAATAAGCCAATTGTGATATTGAGCACAAGGTGCCTTGATCAATCATTACAACTACCAAAAATAAGTACACAAAAATAAAAAATAAAAACAGACATGGAATATTTCAAATGACACGCAGGAGATCCCAGGGTGTCATGCATCTCTCGTGTAGAGTCAGTGTGGACTGAGTTTTCTTTTATATAAAAAATGGAAGCAGATCTTTTAACATGAGACGGGTGAGAAATGGATGTCAAAGACCCTTTCACTAGCCCCTTTTAGATAGAAAAGGTGGCACATTTGCAGCAAGGGAAAGGCTACAATGTGCCACATTGTCTATCTAAAAGGGAGGTGTAATATTCCTTCTTTTCCAAAAAGCTGCCACTTGGCCGTCACTGGGGTAGGTAAACAGGTGACGCGAGCACGAAGTTGGGTGTGAATAGTGCAGCGGGTAAAGTCTGTCTTCAAAATAAAAGCTTTACATTGCACAGTGGTTGGATTTTTTTGTGTAGGGGCACCAAGGCCACATGACAGGACACAAAGGCCACTTAGTAAAATTCGATGGTTTTACCTTTGAGATTGATACCATAACATCCTAATTTATAATAAGACATGGATTATGTATTAAAAGATTTTTTAATACCAATATCAAATTAATGTTACACTAGAAAACAGTTTTGTTTTGTTTTTTAAGTTGGTTTAGGGTTAGGTGATTTTGGTGACACTACACTGAATATTAGTGAAGTTATTGAATATTTCTCCCAATAGAAATTCCCCCAAATTATGGCAAAGCACACTTTTTCCAAACAAACAGTTGTATAATAACCAGCAGGAGACCATTGATGTGTGGAGTGAGTTTGGTGACACTACACTTAATAATAGTAAAGTTATTGAATATGTTTTGTAGTATCTCTTGACAGTGTTGCACTTTGTAGACAGTCCCTGCGCCCTTGTCTCACAGACAGCTGACCATAGAGACCAATGTTAATGTCCAGCCCGGAGGACCGCTCGTTTTGATGAAAATACGGCTGGAGCTCGTTGTCTATCTTACTACGGTAGGAAAGAGACGTTGTTTGTGTTTTAACAATATTTCGCTTATGAGTTACTGATCGGGGAAGTTCGAATCTGTTAATATATTTCCAACTTTACCAAACTAAATCCTACCACATTAAAAAAATAATAATAATAATAATAATAATAATTGATCAAGGGCCCAGCCCGGCCCGAGGATAGTGGCGGAAAATATCGTCCTGACCCGGCCGGTCGGGCTCGGGCTCAGGCAGAACTCTAAACTAAACTAAACTCTAACAGAGACTACCATGGCCGCCGTGAAATTCCCACCCTGCATTGCACCCCATTGCTGTTTAGAACTGGATTTTTAGCGAGGGGGCTTTTAATTTGAAAGTACCGACCGTTAGTAGCTTGCTGCTACAACAACAAGCTGACAACAGAGACAGCTACAGAGACCAAGGAGATGCTAGCATCTCCCGGATCTCAGCGACTTTCCAGTTGCTCATCTTGACATCCACGGATGAAGTGATGGACTGACTGCTGTGATCAGCTGTTTCCTGGTTTTAAAACTCCCCGGCTGTGGGTCGCACAACAGAGCACATCATCAACACCTCCACCCATCTCACGCAATTTCCGGCACATCGACGGCTCGGATTTAAATACCAAAGGAGGCGGCAATACCCAAATTGGCGGACCAAAACAGGCCCCCAATTTACCGCCTTCTGTCTAAATCCGCAGACCTAGCCACAAAAAGGACAGCTAAATTGGCGGCTTGCTGCCCAGTATAAAAACAGCTAATGTGGATTGGCCTGGAAGCTGCTGTTAAGCAGATTTTGTTACCTTTGAACTGAGCCAGGCTAACATTAGCCATTCCCCCCCGTTTCCATTCTCTGTGGTGAGTTAGGCTGACTGGCTGCTGTCTGCATGTGTTCATGGACTGAACAGAAACATACGAGAGTCTTATCTTACTTTTGGATCGGACACAAAAATAAGAATAAGTGTGACTCTCAAAATGTCTGGAACTCCTCTACGACTCAGTCAGTCTCGAGTGCGCATGCTCTATGGCACCCCAGCTGGACAGCCACTGCCACAATTAAATTCTGATTCTGTGGGAAAAACTGATCCGGGTTAAATTATGATTCCTGTAGCACTGTACTGGATATTCACAATAATTTATCAGAACGAGTCCTCTCTTCCTGTCAGTGCAACTCTGAAATAAACTATATATAAACAGTTATAAAGAATATCCTACAGAATTCTCCCAGTTATTCTGATGTTTAACATTAAAGTCAAATAAATGTTTTTTTTAAAATACGATACAGACAACCAGTGTTGTTGGTAACGCGTTACAAAGTAACGCATTAGAGTACTCTAATTACTTTTTTCGTGTAACGTGTAACGTAACGTGTTAGTTTCGTGCGTCAAGCAATCAGTAACGTCGTTATTTTTTTTAAAAAGTAATCCGTTATTTTAAGAATTTCTCCGGATAAGGAAAGGAAAATCCCGACTGCAGCCTGCTTTTTGTCAGACAGTACTGTGCCACCTGCGGATGTGTCAGCGGAGGCGCAGCGCTGTGATGCGTCTGTGCCCTGCTGCTGACCTACGTTACCTGTGTGTGTGTGTGTGTGTGTGTGTGTGTGTGTGTGTGTGTGTGTGTGTGTGTGTGTGTGTGTGAGTGAGAGTGTTTTCGAACCCCCAGCAAGATGGCAGAGAGGACATTATTTTCAATTCACCAGCGAAAAGGGCAAGAACAACATTACGGTAACATGCACACTCTGCATTGGTGAAAAGCTTCTGTCGACCGCAAAAAAAAAATTAAAAATTAATAAAACGCTATGTGGCATATTGCTGACTGTCTTTCCTGTTATTGTTATCCTGCAGAGTTAATTTGGTTGGATGACTGACGTTATTCATCATTGTCACGACTTCTCGGTGCATTTAAAGGAGGCTGTGTGTGTGTCAGTTAAGTTGCAGCATGTGCGAGGCGCTGCAAACGGCTTTTAATTTTTGGTAACGCATGAGTACTCTAACGCGTTACTTTTATTCATAGGTAACGCTGTAACGTAACTGATTACTTTTAATTGATGGTAACGTTGTAACCTAATGAACTACTTTCCAAAGTAACTATACCCAACACTGCAGACAAACAATCACCTGTGGCTATTTAACAGGCAGCAGCTCACACACCAGCTCATCATCTTTTAATGATGCACTTTAACATCAGATGGTGATATAAATGCACAATATCTCTGACTCACCTGGTCAGAATATACTGGCTGTTAAATATATATACCAGCTCTTATCCCTCTCTCTGTACATCCATATTCCTCTTGCACTGGAGACTCAGAGCTCGCTGTGGTGACGCAGGATAAAAGAAGTGTTTCTCTGGGTGAAAGTATTCCCACCACTGTGATGAGAAGTGGAAGTGATGCGTTTCACATTTTCTGGTTTGTCCGGAACAAAGAGAGGAATAACTGGTTGAGTAAAATGAGGAATAATGGCAACCACAGCCGAGTGAACAAAGAAAGAAAGAGACAGCCATCTCTAAAAACCCAAAGTTAAATTGATCATTGAGGAGTGAGGTCATCAGTACATGAACAGGAAGTTTAATTATTCATTAGTCTCGGGGGATGGCGGCAAGATGGCGGTCTGGTCAGACGCGTTCTTCTGAGCTCCTCACTACTTCAGAGTACCAAACTTTTAAATGGACTTTTGAGACTCACTTATTCATAGCTTGAGAAGTGGGAAATGTGTCTTGTGTTATATACTTCATCAGTAGGCTCGCTCAAACTATCTACTGAATTTTAAAAAAGTTACCTCTCTCACGGGGTACGCCACTAGCTAACTTAACTAGCAACACGTGCTAAGATGGCTAACAAACGAGAGGCAAGAAACCAGAAAAAAGGAACATTAATAATTGACAGTATTCCAGACCATGCTTACGCTGGGTTGTGCACTCCATTACCAGCCTCTCCTCTCCATAGACCCAACCCCAAAAACCTCTGCTCAGAAACCTTCAGATACAAGCCGGCACCTCAGATACAAGGTTTGGAGAGCATCCTTCACGGCAGATGTTATGAAAGAAAAAAAGCTTCAGATGGCGGAAGATCTCACCTATCAGGAAAAGCAAAGCAGAAACAAGCTTTGGCCTCTCGTCAAGCAAGCACGCACCGAAGGAAAAAAGACTAAATGGCAGGATCCTGTTGCCATTATTGATGGTGTGAGATTCACTGCGAAAGTCATGGCATTGTTGATTTACATGTTCCACTGACCACTAAATTAAGATGTAGCCCATGTTTTAAGTGTTCTTTTTTTACATGTTTATGCAGGGCTTCATACTCACTTCTGTATATATATATATATATGTATATATATATATATATATATATATATATATATATATATATATATATATATAGGCTATATATACACACACACACATATATATATAAATATATATATATATATATATATATATATATATATATATATATATATATATATATATATATAGGCTATATATTTCAAATTCAGCTATCACTAAAATAGAATGTTTGGTCAGTAGTTTGGGGCTCTAGTTTAGTTTAGTAGGAACAGAGGAGAACATTTCTGGTGCACGCAGACTGTGTGACGATACAACTCTTAATACAATCACAGAAATGTTTCTATTAAATCGCAATGACCATAAAGCCTCATATAGGCCTATGTATTTTTTCACCCCAAATCCAAAGCCACCACCTGAGAGTCTACAGTTGTGGAGATAAATAAGACCTGCATGCGGGACTGGAAGAAAAAATAAAAGATGAAATGAGATGGCTGGTCCGCTGTGGCTTTACCGGTGTTCTACTGAGGAACCCAACAGCTGCCCTCCTGCCTTCTCTAACTTTATAGGCTACTCAAAAAGAAAGGTGTAGGCCGAGCAAGTTAATGAGGGTTTCTGTAATATCCAAAGATTTCGCATAAATGGCGACCTTTTTCTAAAATACTGCTTGTTCTGTGGTGTTGGCGTGTCAAATCTGCACACTGAAAAAATTTAAACAAAGCTGTTGTTCGTTTAATGTAGGCTATTTGTTCTCATTATATTTATGGTTGAATCGATTTTTTTTACTTTACTATAATTCAAACTGACAGCGAGGCACCAAACTGAAATTTTTCATTTCAATTGAAGCATTTTATTAGATCGAGTATGATGGGCGCATGTGCATTTTCAAAACTTTAAAATTTACAAGGCGGCAATTGTACTTCCGCCTCAAACGAGCCTTTTCGGAGCGACGTTGATGTCAGAGAGGAGAAAAGAATACACCGCATTCTGGTAACGTTAAGGTAGCCTAAGTCATTCCCGTTTTTAAACATGACTTCAGCCCTCAGATAAAGACTCCATTAAATGTTGTTAAAGACGATAACAGCCTGACAGGGTCCGACATTAACACTCGCCAGGCGCCAAATGCCAGTAAATTTTCCGTTTGGCGAGTAAATCTCAGAGCTCATCCGGGCTATGGTGGCTAAATGTTTGTACAATAATAGTCATGTTTTTCAGTTTTCATTTATATAGCCTACTTTTTTGTTCCTCTGCTGTCTGCACGTCTGAGCTTCAAGCCGGTGCTTTGGACTAACAAGGGACAATGTTGCGTCTGTGGTCGCCATAGCTACAACAGATGTTGAGAACGGGAAGAGAAGACGTAGCTGTCCTCTGATCTGCCTCTTTGTTCAGGTTTTCTCTGTGCAAAACATACCTGATACGTGTTTGGGCTCCTGCTTGATTAAACGTGTCTAACCCCCGTCGCTGTATCAAAGTTGCTGGTTGTTATGGAGGACATTGTAAACAGGCCCACACAGGGGCGGTAAACTCACTGCAAGGACTCACGGGCCGTATACCGAGTGCATGTGCGCGCACACACATACACACACAGGGGAGAGGAGAGGACCGAAACAGTAAATGACTCACTATGAACAAGCCAGTGTGGCCCGCCCCAAGGATTGAATTTTTCCTGTTTATATCAATATCGAATGATATTTTTAAAATTATCGTTAAAAGATTTTTTTTTCATATCGCCCAGCCCCTATTTCAACACAATGAAACAAGTGAAATTGATTGGCGATAACCTAAGCTCTAACACACTGTCAGATCTCCTTATGGTCCAGCTTCCTTCTCCAGATCAGGGAGTTTGACCCCACAAAAGCTGTAATGATGTGGCACAGGGACTGAGTCAGGAGCAGGAGGCCAGACTTTGAGAAGATGTGAAGAGCAGAGAGTAAGGAGTCTGATTAGAAGGATTTTTGCATCACCACAATGGTGCATAATGAAGCAACATCATGTTTTGTCAGTTATTTTATTTTTTATTTCATACGCATAGTAAATCTATCTGACTTAAAAAGAACAGAGGGCACCGTAATGTTTTGTCAAGTTTAAACCGTATAGTTTGTAGTTCATGTAACATTAAGAATACCCAATGTTTTCTCTTTTAACTTAAGGAGAGCAACCACCAGATCCACTGTGTTCCTGCTGTGCAACCACCTACCAATTTCGAAGTCCCTTGTCATCTTGTAAGTTCTGTGTACAATGTTATGAGGGCATTTGTGATAATTCATTTTAGATAGGGTTAGGGTTAGGCTTACTACTTCATAATTGAATAGTTGGGGGGGTGCTTTTAATAAGTAGTAACTGTTCTTACTGAGGCTGTGGACTTCACAATAAGAAGAGAGTGCATCTTTAAATCTTTGATGATCTACCTGGGTGAACCTGTTCATCACCTCATCAAAGAATACCAGGTAAGGGCATCTCTCTCGCTAACACAGACAACATCCACACACCCATTGTTGTTGAGATGCAACATAGCACTGTATATTTTTTTCTGGTAATAAACATTCCTTTGATTTGTGACTGTTTAAATTTTATGGCCAAATTGCCATAAAAACAGCCCCAAGTGGGGGAAAAGGTTTGTAATTTTTAATGAGTCCTTTACCTTTATTGTAGCACTATCATCAGTCTAAACTGAGAACTCTTGCTTCTGTTATTCATTCAGTAATTTGTCCAGTGTTTAAGAAAGTGGGGAGACAAACTGTAGTGCCCAAAAAAAATGTTTTGTCATGATTTAGTTTTTCTACCTTTTCTCAACCATTTCAGGACTTTCAATCTTCACACACATCTTTTACACTAATCTCACCACTTCAGGCATTCTTTTAATCATTTCATGTCATTCAACATCCTTTAAATCTGTTTTTTATCAGCTACTGCTTCTGCTATGTTAACATTACTTCAGCAATCTTCAGCTGTTAAGCATGCCTTTTCAACATTTCAGCTGCTTTAAGCACTTTGAAAACCATTAATCTCTCAGCTTATAAATTATACTTTTCAGCTATAGCATCAGCCTTTTCAGCATTGCTTCAGCAGTGTCTTCAGTGGATTCAGCATTGCTTCAACAATGGCGTATAGCCTTCAGCATCCACACACATTGTCTTCAGGAAATGCTCTTTCTAGTTGTCCTCATTTGTTGTTTTTTGTGTGTGTGCAGGATATGCAGGAAAATGAAGCTGACGAACTGGAGCAGGCAACGATGGCTATCGTTGTCCGTGGAAAAGAGGACATTAAAATAGTCATCGATGGAATAGAGGTCCTGAAAGAGGTGCCCACGACTGCAGTGGTTGTTGCAATGTTCTCCGGGCTCATATACCCACTCAACCTGAAATATCTGAAGAATCTGCAGCACACCCTTAGATTTGTGCAAAAAGTCCTGATGGAGCTTGGTGGAAAAAAGATGTCCCTAAAAGTTCTGAGCACCCAGCTTTACAACCCAGAGTAGGCAGATTTGAATTCCACTGACTCGCCTGATTTAGTTTTCCCGTTGTTGAGAACAATTTTATAATGTTTCTACAACCAAGACTTTGTACCCTTTTATATGAGTTTGGTGTTTGGAGTTTGCACTTACATGACTGCATTTCCACTGCAGTACTAACAAAAGTTTCTGCCCAAGTTATCACAGGCACGAGTGGGCAGCGTGCTGAAAACTGGAGAGTGATTGCATTTGCACTGCAGTGTTTGCACCGATTTTTATATGTCAGATTTTTCAGACCAAGAGAGGGCCAGGAGCTACCTCACACACTGCATGTTTGCAGGTTATTGAACTGAGGAGTTTAACACAAATCATCTGACAACACTTTTTGAAATAGGACAATTTTCTATTGGAACACTTTCTGTTACAATTAGTAATTTGTTTTAGAGTATTTAGTTTGCATTTTCAAGTGAACACACTGCATGTATGGTACATTTTGTTCTCACTCAACACAACCAGACATTTCTTGGTTCTCTTTGTATTTGAGAAGGACTGTTCTTGAGGACTATCTTAATACATTTTGGAAAAAAAAATTAGTTATTGAAAAATTGTTCATTCAAAAATTAATAATGTGTTGAAAAGGAATGTGTTCTGAGTATTTAAATCAAAATGTATTAAAAGTATTTTTTTTAATTAAGTTCTAAACATTAAATTATGACAACTTTACATTTTTAATTGAGACAACTTAAAAAAAATAGTTTGCTCGCACATTAAAAAGTCATTTACATGAATTCAAATATTCAGGTTTAATGAAGTGGATTATTTACATCAACCAATGTAATTATTTTAATTCAGGAAAACTTGAAATTATTTGTTTGCTTCACCTTCAGTTTTCCTTTATTGTTATTATTTTGAATTCCAAACGCTTACTTAAGCAATATGTACAGTGTTACCTCATGCCAATAAAGCCAATTGAATTAAATTGAGAGAGAGAGAGAGGAAAGAAAGACTTCCATGTACAAACAAATGTCTGGGTGAGATAATTTTGATTCAAGAACTCCGTTCAGTCTCATTAGTTTACATTCACAAAGATCAGATGATAATGTTGATACCTGATACCAGCAGGGCTCTGTAAAACCCATAAATGTCTTAAACAGCGCAGCGCCATGCGCGGGGGAGACACATTTTTTCCCTTAATAGTTGGGAGAGAAAATTAATCTCAGTTCTGAGTGAGAAATTATGTTTGTGTTTTTCAAATACAATTGTTAAAGCTGCACTCATCCTTTTTTTATATCAGCAATGGAACTAATAATAATACACGCACAAGAAGTCTCTTTATTTCTAAAGTTTCTTAAGATGTTTGACAAATGTTCATCTTTATTGTTTTACCACATGTGATTCTTGACGGGGTGTGTATGAGAAGCAGAACAACTTCGACTGTGTCCCCCTGCTGATTTTATGATTTTTAATTAATTAATTAATTTAATCTTTTTGCTTTGATCAATAAATGTATTCTTTGATTTTTTGAAACAGTCGCCTGATAATGTTGTTATTTAGCCTCTCTGAGGTTATGAACAGTATTAACTGTCTGTAGTAACAGTAGAATGTTTTTCGCAGTTACCCTGCAATTGATCGCGTTGCTGCGCATTTCCATGTATGTGCGTGTGACATGTTTAGTGGCGGTGCGCGCTGGAAAATAGGGCTCCCCCGAAAGTCACTGTGTAATTCAAACCCTGAGCGGAAACATTAATTGTCTTGCTGGAACAGCCAAATTTCTGAACTACTGGGACAAAAACAAAACAAACAAACAAAAAAACGATATCTTTGAATTTAAATCATCAGTAACAGCCATGTGAAACATTTTACTCTGCAGAAAAGTTGGGAGAAGAAACTTTCACTTATTTGACTAAATTGAGCAAACGAGCTAATAATAATACTACTACTAGCCTACTACTACTACTACTACTACTACTACTACTACTACTAATAATAATAATAATAATAATAATAATAATAATAATAATAATAATAATAAAATGGAAAAAAGACTGAACCTGGGAGTGGAGAAGAAGAAGAAGAAGAAGAAGAAGAAGAAGAAGAAGAAGAAGAAGGCAGAGCATCTCTTTACTTTGGAATAAAACAAAGATGTGAGGCCACAAATGAAGTGTGACTTTCCACTCTCCATCCTCCTCTCCATCCAAGTTGCGAGTGGAGGAGCACTGAGACAAAGTCTGCGGTGTTCGTTCCGAAGCTTCACCAAACACATTTCTCTCCTGAACGCCGAGAATAAACAGAGGAGCGCACGTACCTGAGAGGAAAAGAGCGAGCACGGTCCCGAGGAGAATCATCTTTGCCGTGTTCGGGACACCTGGAACACGGTGAGTCTCTCAAGTTTTAAATCGTCAGAAGGAAAGGAAGGAGAAGCCTCGTAGGAGCGAAGTACGCACCAGAGAAGCAGCCTGTGAGTGTGTGTGAGTGTGTGTGTTTGTTGAGAAATCAACTGCTGAATTTCACGCGTCACTGGGCTGCAGCCAGGCCTGGTTCTAGACCTTAAATGGGGGCAGTAAGAAATGTTGATTGGTCACCAACTGCCACTGAGTTAAGAGCCATGGGGATGACGTTTTTTTGTATGCCCACTGTAGAGGATTGAGAATGTTGTGTTATGCTAAGAGATGTCCTCTAGGCGGCAGCATAGCTTAGGCCAAATGTTGTTTATTCAGTAGTCAGTCTATAGCGTGTTGCCATGTTCCTGTTTTTATTTATTTATTTATTTATTTATTTATTTATTTATTTATGTATTTAAATGCTTTATTTAAACAAACAATATTACATGAACGATGACATACTCTCATAAAAACAGCAATATTTGACCTTTTAAAGTAAATTCACACCTCCTTTGACAATCCAAATTGACAAATTGTACCTGTGGTGTATATCACATTTCAAAAGCAAACATATGACAAATATAAAAATGAAAGAACAAATGAGAGGGGCATGAAACAAATTATAAAACAATTAAACGTAACATCATTTAGAGAAGTAGCTTTATAATTATTAAATACAAGCAGTATTGCTTTAACTGCTATATATGTGTATATAAATGCTATAATTGAGCAAGCCACGGGGGGGATTTGGCATACCAACACTTGTGTATGTAATATTTTGTAATAATAATGACATTATTCACTAAGAACTCAGTTTTTTTGTCTTCAAGGATTACTCATATTTGAATATTCTGAAAGGACCAGAAGTCAGTGTTTCTGGAGCCAGACGATATGAAGTCGTGGAGAGATTACCACAGATTGTGGACAGTCTCACACTCATAAAACAGGTGTTCTGTTGTTTCCAGATTTGTTTTACAAATATAACAGTTTTCTACCACAAATTTAAATTTACTTTTCATAAATTCATTTGAAGGATAAATGTTGTTTATGGTTTTAAAATGAACTTCTTTATACTTTAGGGGAAATTGGGAATTTTAAGTGTTTTGTTTGAATAGTTGATATTTCAGATTTGTTATAATCTCTAAGAGTGAGTGAGCTTTTTGTTCTACCTGCATATAAGGTTTGATACCATGGTCTAGTAATCCTTTCACCCAGACCCGTCCAACTGCTTGCCATTCAGCCTCACAGAAATCTGGTCTCAGCCTCGGAACTCGCTCTGTTTCCCCTTCACACTGTTCAAGAAATTGCTCCCAGAATGCAGTGTAAACCTCCCTTGACACTCCAGCATCATCGATAGCTTTTTCATTTACAAAGTCCATCTTCAGAGTCGAATTCATTATGCTGCTGTCCATAAATACAGCCACAAGATCTTCAACAACCTTTATCCTGAATATTGATGCATGTCGTGGGCTCTGTGGATTTCCTGGGTTGCTGGCTGAGGCTGATGAGGAAAGCCGGCTGCTTGAGTTTAAAGGCAAATCTTGTGGTAAGGAATTCAGTCCACTGTCCTGCTAGAAGAACAAAACATACAGATAACAAAAACAGAGTGGTCAATGAAAAAAGCAGAGGCCAAAGTATCCCAACTTCTGGTATGTTTGTGTCATGGTCGAAATAATACTGGATCCTATGTTTCCCGTAATGCAACTCAAAAGCATCTCTTACAAACTGCACACCTCCAGTTTATAACACAGGCTTTCTATTCAGAATATGTTCTCTCCTATCCCAAGACAAGTTAACCCTGACAACATCAGTGTGACATCATCGTTACTTTTTCAGACCTGACAGAGTTCTTCCAGAGCCTCGCAGGACATGATATAAATAATATAAAAAGCTCCATTGCATCACATCTTTACAGTTATGTAAAATCAAACAGTAGTTTAACGGATGTGTTCAGGGTTGCTTACCTGTGCAGTTTGCACTGCCTGCTCATGTATGGACTGCACATCTATTGTAGGCAGGCCATTAGCTGAGGGCAATGAGAGTTCCTGCATAGGTACTCCATTCACCTCAGCACTCTGAAGAATAAAATAAGTATAAACATATTAGTTGACAGCAGATACTTTGACCCTACAAGTCTATGATGTGATTGCGGACTGTAATTTATAAGTATTTATAAATGAGTCTTCTACGTCAAACTAACTTCTAGTTAAAACCTGGAACACTCAAGAGATAGTCAGTAAAACATCCACTTTTTTGAGAAATGGAAAGAAGTTAAACCTCTCAAATTTCAGAGACAGAGAATTATAATAAAGTCACAAATCTGCGTTACAAAAATTGCTGCACAATCCCAGGAATTAGGTCAAAGGACACTATTCTGCAGCTTGCTAAATGCAACAATTGATATTTGTTTTTAATACAAGTTGTGCATGACATACCACATTAGAAATGGAAGTTCAGGAAAAAAGACATTTGATAGAGAAATTTGATACAAAATGTGAGAATTTTGAAGTTGTGAAAGCAAACATGCCTGGCTGAAGAGAGTACAATCGTACACTAAGATTATACAGTGGAATTCCACAGGTTTTCCATGAGCTCTTAATTGATTTTTTGCTATTTAAATGTTTTAAAGTAGCGTAAGCAATTAAATGTTAATCAATTATTGTTGCGGCAAAATGAGGCTCTAAATGAACATGGGGTGAACTAAGTACAGTAGGTGTTCCACAGCACTGTAGGTTATTTCATTCATGTACCCATATAATACTGGGGGAACAGAACAGTGCATATGTCATAAAAATATATAACATGGTCAATTTTTTCAAAGTATGAATGCACAATTGAACTTCTTAATTCATAGAATAAAATTTACTATTAATATAGCACTACATTTCTGTATTTTGTCTATTTGTACTGGTTTTAATACCTGTATTAGTATTTCTACCTCCTTACCCCAAAACATTACTGATCTTATCATATTACCTGTGTGACATCCTCATTGTTGACGTAATTCAATGTTATCACAACTGTCTCGTCACCGTCTGCTCGCCAAGGTCAACCGGATCCCATTCAATGGTATCTGCCTCGTCTACTTCTGGAACATCTTCAAAAGTTTCATGACAGATGTGCTCAGGCTCTGTTTGTGGGAAGTCATTAGGAACTGCAGTGGTCAGATCAATGATTTCAAAGCAGGAGTCTAGGAAATTATTAGCAGGCTGGAAATGATTCCAAACTTTATCATCATCATCATCATCATCATCATCACTTGTGTTGGTGTCCTGCCCCTGGCCGATGAAAGTTTGTTTAATGTCTGTCGAATGGGAGGGACATGATTTTCCTGGACCTTGTGCTGTCTCAGTCTCAGATATTGCTCTTTGTTTTTTGGATCTTGGTTGCATCTGGAAATGCAGATTCTGCAACAAATAAGACACATGTTTTCAATGTTGTTGTCAGCAGTAATTTAAAATCATGGCAAGGAGAAACACATGTTCCACATGTACGTTCATGGTGACAAATATAAATAAACAATTATAATATTTCATTAAAATATCTGTTTATACAGTTTAATCTTCCAGAACTAATACATCTGTAATTAATGAGCATTATAATTCAAATATGTAAATATTTTGTTTTAAACATGACATTTGTCCACTGGCGTGACTGTCCACGGTAGCGTTGCTTATCTTAAAATTACTGTAATTAAATGAAAAATAAGTCTAAATACATAAAAAAAATATTTGAATAGCTGTTATAATAGTGTTGACTTACTGAAACTAAAGGTTACAAGTCTTAAGGTCCCCATTTAGAATAATTACGACACATTACATTTTGTCCGCAAAACTGGTGTCCACCTGGCAGGGGCGTTGAACTGGGGGAAAGTGGGACTGATTACCAGGGCCCCAATGGGGGAGGAGGCCCTTGAAAGGCCTGAAATAAAAATTATGTTTTTATTTTATTTTAGTAAAATTAGTAATTAGTGTCATAACAAACTTAAAATTGGCAGAATAAATCTGATGAGAGAATTTACTCTGTATGAAGATAAAATAGTGGAGGCTGTCTGCTGCCCCTCTCACCCCTCACAATACATAATGGTTCAGTCCACCGCTGCAGCTGCAGAAGATGTCTTTAAACAGTTTAACGAGTGGAGAGGCTGCTGCCCATCAAGACATGTCTTTCCCCCAGAAAGCACAATCAGAAATGAAAAGGCAGAAATGGAAAGAAAGCAAGGAGAGGGAAGACAACTCCTCACACATTTCTTTCAGAAGAAAGGTGAGCACAGTTCACAGCTAACACAGTTTAAGAACAGTTAAATATAATAATAATATCAGCAGCTGTAAAGATTGAAGGCAGTCAGGCAGCCATGAGTCTAGTTTCTCAGTTTGAGCAGCAGCAGGTTCCTCATCTTCATCTCATCCCTCATTAAGTGCTGACTGAAAGTTATTATTACAAGTAATCATTTCACATTGAGCTCGCGGACCTCGCGGTAAAAACTATTCAAATTTGGAGCGATATTTAGTTCCTTTCCCAGTAAGCTAGCATGACATGTTTGGTGTCAGCGGATTCATTTCAATGCTTATGGCTTAAAGAAATCTTAAAAACTGAGGCCCGTGCCGGCCTTCAGAAGACAATAATGTTACTACCAGATGATCCACCATCATTTTCAGACGGTTAAAAGTAGGCCAAGAAAGCCAAGAACTGATGTGGAGAATAAATCCAACTTTAAGCTCATGGTGATCAATGAGGCAGTTTAATTAAAATAAACATGTCGGTCGAACAGATACGTCAAGTGCATCAGCAGCAGCAGCAACAGCTGCTATTAAATCGCAACAACCATAAAGCCTCATGTATTTTTTCACCCCAAATCCAAAGCCACCACCTGTGAGTCTACAGTTGTGGAGATAAATTAGACCTGCATGTGGGACTACAGGGGAGACAGTGAGCAGTAACCAACTAACTGTCATGCTGTTCTTTTCACAAATATGGGAATGATAGTCAAAAATGATATTAAAATGCATAGTTTTATATAAAACGGCAAACATTTTTTTCACCGGCATATACAAGGGCCCAATTAAATTTCTTTTCATGGGGCCCAAAATCCCTGGCGGCGCCCCTGCCACCTGGTGTGACGCCATTCTGTAGATATAAAACAGGCATTAATTTTGGCACACTATTACCGAGAGGGGCCCTTCGTCATCCAGGAAGTACAGTAGACCTCACTGGAGCACATGGACTGCACACAAGGTGAGTTCTGTCTCAAATATTTTCATAATATTGCTATTTCCGTGCACTGTTGGAAATGGTATCCGTTATGCAGAGTCCTTTGGTGTGACAGAATTTAAGTATTGATCTGAAATTTTTCATCAATTTATACTGATTGACTATTGAAAATAGTGTAAACCTTAACACTGTTAGTCAGGATTGAAGACTGAATAGGTAGGCCGTAAACTGGCCTTGATCTTGAAAACTTCCACTGGTGTGACAGCACTGTCCTATAGTGTGACATGAAATCAGCGTCACCCTGGGGGAAATGTTTGTCACACCAGTGGATGTAGGCTCTATCAAGGGGTACGAAACCATCACTCTCTCCCCCCTAACCTCCCTCCCTCCTAACCTCCCCCCTAACCTCCTAACCTCCCCCAACCTCCCTCCATATCAATCTCCCCCCTTCCAACTTCCCTCCTTTCTTACATCTTACATTTTGCCCTTTTCTCTTACTCTCAAAATTGAAGGACACCACAAGTCAAACCTTCCTACTCTGTTTTGTTTAAGTGAAACTCTTGCCAAAATACGACCTAGGCTTTTCTTGTGAATGTAAATGAGTCAAACCTTCGTGTAAAAGCATAATTACAATGAAAGAGGCACTTTTAAGATTGGCCGTATTTTTCAATGGGAGTGCATGTGGCACTTTTACGCTAACATCAAAATCACTATTTTTAAAACACTAAAAAGGCTCGACACAACGTGAAACTTTGCTCGTAGCATCACCAGGGTCTCTACACATGAACACGAGCATTGAGAACATTGTTTGTGTACACAGAGTTTACTAAAAAGAAAGTTTTTTAAATACTCATGTTAGCAGTAGGTTCTTCGTACTCGGGGATCAACACGTCTGGGTAGAGTGTATGTGGATCAGTTGAGCTATGTGTAGAGACCCTGGTGATACAAGACATCACTTGAGCCAGTTTATCAGATTACATGCAGCTTCCTCTGGAGCCACAAAAAGCTTTATAATTTTTTTTTATATATGCAGTAGCGCTCCCCTGTAAACACTATTTAAAGTGTAAATTGATTAAGTTTAAATGTATAAAAAAACATGTTGGAAAGCGAGGCTGGCTCTACGCTGGTAACAGGTGATAGCATCGTAATTGGGCATGAAAGGGGCATCCTCTAAAGACTGTGATGTTCAGAAGCAAGGATGGGGCGAGGTTCAACACTTTGTGAAAACAATTGTATAAAGGCGATTACTAAACACAGTTTATCTTCAGCGGTCACATTATGTCTTATTTACGTTTTACACAGCATCCCGACGTTTTTATAGACGGGGTTTATGGGAAAATTTCTTTGAGCGGCTTTTGTTTTGTGCTTGTTGCTCTCCAGTGGTTTCAGTGCTGAAAGTGTAGATGGTGTCTGGACGCGTTGCCGAGCAGGTGTGGAGTGGAGCGCTGTGGCTGTGCTGCTCATCCTCCACACTGCTGTGGTGAGGGCTGTTAGGTGCACTGCTGGACTGGATGATTGTATAAATGGAGGAGAGAGGAGCTGGAGGAGACACTTTTATGGCTGGCCAACCATAAATAGCAGTAACACAGAGGCACACACACACACATGCAGTGCAACACCCACACACACACACTATCATCATGTGTGTCAGGTAGGGGGGGGAATAGGGAGACTATGGAGAGGGGGAAGGGTGGACCCAAATGCAGTTACACACAGGAGGCGAGATTAGGACAAAACAAAAGGCGAGCTTTATTTGAAGCTGATAGCAAAAAATCCAAGGGGCATGGAAAAAAAATCCAGGACAAAAACCAAAGTAGCAACACAACAGCAGGATAAAGTAGCAAAATAATACGGTTCAACAAAGTGCAAAGAAAAGGGCAAAGTACAAATCAAACATGGAAAACTCAAAACCAAAACATACCATGAGGGAGCTTGAATCTTGAGCAGGAGCAGAGGCCTGTTTTGCGAAGGGGGCTCAACATAGCCAGGCTTTGTGCTCATGATGCAGCTCAACAAAGCCCCAAGTCCCCAATCAGAGTTAAACGGTTCTGCGACGGTGGTTATCAACTTAATTAGCTAAGTCCGGCTCTCTGCTTTGTGCTCTGCGCGCGTTCACATAAAAGGGGGCGTTTGATGTCATATTATTCTACTTCCGTGCAAAGATGGATCGGTCCCGGGCCACGTATTTCACTGAAGAGGAGCAGCTTCTCATAATGCAAGGCTATGAAGAATTCAAGCAAACAATTACTGCTAAGAGTAACACTGTCGCCGCCAACAGAGCGAGGGAGGGCTGCTGGCAGAAAATTGCTGACCGTGTAAATGCGTAAGTTAACGATGATTCATATTATGATCAATATTAAATTAAGCCCTTAGTGTTTTAATTTCTGAAAGCTCACCATTGTGCAACTTTTACATATTAACCCTCATCCATTTAAGAAATAAATAAACTGAAGCCACAACTATCTTTTTTCATTTTTGAGTGATGTCTATATTGTTTTCACATTTTACTGATCTCAGTTATAGAATGCGCGTGTGTGTTTTATTGAAAGCGAGGCTGAGTGTGCGTAGGCTATAAATGTTCTGTGCTTTTTTTTTTTTGTATTACTGTGTCGGGATGAACAAGCACATGTAGCTAATGTCCCTGTACAGTGACAATAAAGACCTTTTTGATAGTGAAAATAGCTTAAGCCTGTAAGATTTGTGTTTGGGCGTACACTGCCCTACAGCGGGTGAGACACTGATCAGTTCATCAGTTTATTCATGGCCACAGAAAGAAATAATTAACTTTACTCTATCTGTGACAAATAAATACTAGGTTAATTAATATTTCATATCGCTTTTTATTAAGATGTGGAAGCAGCAGTCGGACATGGCAGCAAGTTAGAGCCAAATACAAAAACATCATTCAAAGTGGTATGTAGACAAGCTGCCCCATCATTTTGTCAGTGTGTGGATAATATACTGTATCCCATTTTAAGCCAACAGGAAGAAGAATGAAAAGAGGAAGACTGGAGGGGGGCCAGCTCCACCAGAATTCACAATACCTGAGGAGCTGGCCCTCTCTAACAATGACGGTCGTCCAATCATGGAGGGCATTGAAGGGGGGCTCAGGTCAGACCCGAGTGCTGGCAGCTCACAAGACAACCTTTTTGTCCATGGTATGTCAAGAGTAAAGTACTTAACATTTGCTCTTTGCATCAGGCAGGAAAATTCACTGTGTAATTTCAGGTGTAGGAGACACCATGGTGCTGCTCCCGCCAGGGCAATTTCCCTGCGCCAACCCAGAGGTAACTATCACAGCAATGTGTCAGGTACTTTGCATTTGCTGTGATCAGGCCATATCATGCAGACCACTGAAATTATTCTTGAGGTTGAAATCGATGACCAGGAGACGCTGTCTGTGCTCTCCGAGAGGCCCGAAGTAGGAGTGCATTTTTACATACTCATCATAAGTAGGCCTACACATAATAAAGTGACTTAACCTGGTGGATATCTTTCACAGGAAGATGATCCACACCCTCCGCCCACAGCCTCTACCTCTGGCCTCGGGAGGGAAAGCACTGTAAGGGTTGTATGAAAAGTTAAACAATATATGACTAAGATAAAGGTGTTGTGAAAAGTAAAACTGTTTGATTAAACATGCCAGTGACCTTTCAACCAAAACAATTCAAACAGACATCCGACACAATCCGTGCAGTCTATAAGCGGAATCTGGAGCTGGACGACATAAAAGAACTGGAAATCAAAAAACTGAAACTTGAAATTGAACTCTTGGAGTTGAAAAAAAAGGTATTCTAGTAAATGGTACTTATTTTTTATTTTTTTTTAAATGGTTTGATAGCATGACATTATGTACTAATGCCTTGTTCTGTCTTTTTCTTCCCAGCAAATGCAGACATTGCAAGAATAAAAAAAAAAAAAGAAGACGCATTCAGTGAATGAGTTTTATTCACACACCATCACTCTTGGGTAAAGTACTGGTCGGTTATGGCTTGCCGGATGGCTGCACCAGTTGGCTGGTCGGTCACTGGATCAATTATATCAGCTGCTGCTAATGGCACATGAGGGGTTTGTTCTTTCCTCATCATTGCGATGTTGTGCAGCACCACACATGCGGTGATGATTCCACAAGCACGCTCAGGACGTACCCTCAGGCCACGGAGGCAGTTGAACCTGCACTTAATGACCCCAAAGGTCATTTCTATCCTGACCCTGCACTTACCCAGAGCCGCATTAAAGCGTCTCTGCGGTGAGGTGTCAGGGTCAGGATAGGGGGTCATTAAGTGCTGGGTACAGGGGTCTGTCCCCCACGAGCAGTCCATCAAAGAGGCCTAATGAAGAGAGAAATAAAGACTTTGTCATTCTCAACAATTAAAGGAGTCAAAAAGAAGTTTTTTTTTTACCATATAGCCTACCTTGTAACTGGTGACCCAGTGCAGACTCACGAAATATTCTGGAGTCATGGACAGACCCAGGCCACCTTGCCTCCACACTTGTGACCATCAATTGATGGTCACAAGTCATCTGTTAATGGGATTTCTAGTTAAATTTAAAGAGAGCACTGCACAAAGGTGGAAAGAGATTAAAGAGATTAATCTAGAAAGAAGAATCATAAAGAGATTCCTTTTCAAAGACCTATGCCACTGGATATTTCAGTCATGTGAAAAGTCTGTCTAGACAAAATTGTGTGCCACTGATAAAAGCCAATGCACTCACTGTGCATGTGCCACCGATCACCTACAGAAATTATTTTTGAGGTTTCACCTGCACATTGATGCTGTGGATGGACTTTCGGTTGACAGTCTGCCTCATGTTCCCCCAGGGGCCCGGTGACGGGTACATGAGTGCAGTCTAGCGCACCAATGATCCTGGGGAATCCTAGTCACATATTATAGGCTACATTAAATTTCATTACGCAAGCAAGTAATACTGATGATGTAGAGGGGTCTGAAAGTACATTACCAGATATTTTATAGAATCCCTCCTTGACAAGCATTGTGCTCAAATGACTTGGGAACACTACAAACATATTCAGCTTCTCAGTA
Source organism: Diplodus puntazzo (assembly GCA_963678695.2). Classification (NCBI taxonomy): domain Eukaryota; kingdom Metazoa; phylum Chordata; class Actinopteri; order Spariformes; family Sparidae; genus Diplodus; species Diplodus puntazzo. The sequence goes on along the minus strand of OZ023158.1, from coordinate 11,059,743 downwards.
AGAGCGAGAACCACTTTGCAGATGGCGCAACATGCAGTGCTCTTGCTCAGATTTTCTGCATCACCAACTGAATGTAAGTAGGTTCCCGTGGCAAAAAAACGAAGCACAACACAAACAGTTTGCCCGACAGTGAGCGCACAGCTTCTTCGAGTGGCATTCCTGACACTCGGCTCAACAAGTGAGCAGATGTACCGTATTCCCTCGGCTGAAAATCTATATCGCTCATAGAGAATTTCATCAGGAAATGCCAGCGGATCAGTGCGATCTCGAAGAAGCCGCTCACGTCGCAGTGCTGCCCGAATTATTCTTGCTCCCAGGTCCACCGGGTTCTCAAAAGGGTGACGCCATCTCCAAATGAGTTTCACAGAGAAAAAGCGGTGCTTTTATAGCCGATTTTAAGCCGAAACTCTGAACATAACCTGGTCGGGACCAGGCTATGAGCTAAGCATAAGTTACCATGGTGATCTAGCCGGGTTAAAAGAGAGCCACCTTCGCAGAACAGGAAAGCCTGGCTTTAGACTCAACATACCTCGCTAACCCACTAAACCGGCTTCGCAAAATACCCCTCAGATGTCGACAAGCTGACAAGGATCGAGGCAGACAGAGTACAATGACCGGACAGGGAGTGAAGGGAACCCAGAGACTAAATACACAGACACTGATGAACAGACGAGGAACAGGTGAGTAGAGAGTGGAGGGAGGAGGCCAGGTGTGGTAATGAGTGGGGGAGGAGCACAGAGGGGGAAACATGGAGGAAACAAGACTGCAGACAGAGGGAGACAGAGAAAAAACCTAAGACACTTAAAGGACCAGAGACAAAAGAGGGGCATGGAAATACAGCAAGGGAAATACACAAGGAACTTAAAGGACACATGAGACACGACAAGACATGATACAAAGACATGGAACCATGAAAACAGAACAAAACCACAGACATGACAATGTGCGCTTAAATTTCCTCACATGCAATTTCTATAATTGGTGATGGAAGCAGCTGAGATGGCACACAGCTTTTTATGAGCGAGCATCTGCATCATGGCTGAATATCGCAGATTAGTTTCACTGACAACAGGAGAAACAAGATAATGGCATCGGAATTTCAACCAAACTATTGAGTTCCGCCTGCTCTATAGACGGCAGAGCAACAGGGAATTCATACTAACAATGGCTGGCACAATGCTTTTGTTCATGTACTAACAGCTGTTTGAGCTTCACTTCCCAATCATAATGGTGCTGGAGCTCATGCTCATTTCAAGTAATGGTGTGATGTCACATTACGTAGAATGATGGCTGACAGATAAAACCCTCTGACCTTAGGCCCCTCCTTTCTCTCTTCATATACATCTATTAACAACCGGACAGACTGGGGGTCCGCATGAGTTCTGTTTGTTTGGGTTTTCTGTGCATTTTAATGTTCAGTCACTGAACGCAACAGATTTCTCAGATGCTTTACTTAAAATACAATTAGTTATTTCCCCTGAATTAATTTGTGTGTTAATAGACCTACTCTCACCTGAGCTGAAAATAATGCAACCCTTTCATGGATTAATAATTAAATCACCCCAAAACATTTTTTCACTGTTTGTTTTGAATCTTAAACAGGTGAAAAGCTAAGCCAATCAAGGGTGTAGGTTTGGTTTGTAAAGTGGTGGGGACATAAATTTGCCATGTGGTCAGTGGATCCAGTTTTTTTACAATATAGTAAGATCCGTCGCTAGAAAATTGTGAATAAATAATGCATCGTAAATAAATAAATGTTCTTCATTAAAATACAGAAAGAATAAGTATGTGAACCTCTATGTTAATGAATGGGTTAAATTCCCATAAAGGAAGGTAGATTTTTATTTTCAAAGGCCATTTATTTCATGGATCCAGGATACTATGCATCCTGATAAGGTCACCTAGGCCTTTGGGATTAAAATAGCCCCACATCATGACATACCCTTCACCATACCCAGAGACTGACATGGTGTTATTTCAGTTATTCCATTAGCTGGTTTGATTTCCATTGAGAAATCATTAGGCTAACTAGCAAGCTAACTAGCAATTTGACAAGCTGGAATAACACCATGCCAATCTCTATAGGTATAGGTAATATCTATACATCAACAGTGCAGGTCAGAAAGAGCTGCAAACAGAATAAAATGTCAGACACTTGAAATGCCACAAGCCCGTGTGTGGTAACTGTGCAGAGAGCGGAAGTAATCTGCAGACTGTGACCAGTGATCACAAGGGCTGTTTTTTTAAGACTAGCTCGTTTCCAGCTTTTTCGATGATTATTTTTTAAATTTATGTTATTAAGTGTTAAAATAAAATGTCTCATAATCAAATAAGTTATTATTAATTATTAGTTAGTTATTTTCTCTATTAAAATCTTGTGTAGCCTAAATGCATAATTACGGTTTACTATGTGCGATGATATGAATATTGATAAATGTATAATTAAACTTGTTAAAATGTACATTTTGGTGTTATTTTGTTTTTTGAAAAAGTATCATGACACAATGAATGCATTCATCACTCAGTTGGCTATTTGCATGAGAGAGTAGGCTATTTTATGTAAACGCGATTTGTGAAAAAGTGGTGGGGACAATTCTGCGTCATTCCAAAAGTGGTATGGACATGTCCATACCGTCCATACCATAAATTACGCCCATGACGCCAATACCATTTGGTGTTATTATTTGTGTAAATGTCGACTGTGTCAACAGTGCAAAAGGTGATTTAGGATTTATTGACGAGGAAACCTTTTGTCCTCAGAAAACCAAGGCAGGTAAAAACTAAATTAGAAGATTAAATGTAAAGAGATTAAATAATTAGAAATACTTTTGATAAGATTGCATCAATGACTGCACTATAGTGGACGTCACGCCATTTTGACCTTTATTAACATCAAATGGACCAATCTCTAAATTAAAAAATGGGTCTTAGTTTAAATACAAACTGATACTATTTAATTTAGCTGTTGATACAACAATTCAAGTGAAAATTTGATCATAATTTCAAACAATTCAAGCAAAATAAGAAGATTAAACCTTTGGTGCATAACATCCACTACAGTGGATCGATGTATTTGAAGTCACAGAAACATAAATGTACAGGAAAGATGTTATTTAAATCTGGATAAACGTAGTTCTAACATCTTATTCAATTCCTTATTTCACCTCTCTGGTTTTCAGAGAATCACAGTTATACCAGAGGGACTCTCTACCACATCTGCCACATCTCAAAATCACAAAGTGATACAAAGGCAAGTAAGGGCAGGACACGCTACACCAACCTAAGTGCTTAAAAAAATACCTGTTCACCATAGTGGACACCATTCATGAAAGGGTTTCAGACAGGTAAATCAGAAAAATGTGAATTTAAAAGACGTTTCTATTGTAGGCGGACCCTCGGAGTGCTTTTATTTCTTGCATTTATATTCACAACAGAACAATGAGAGGGAGGTTCTGAGGAGCCTGAATCCTTCCTATTCCCATTTATAATGTCAGTAATTCAGTTTGCTATGAATTGTTGTGACTGTTGTGGAAGTCACTCATTGTGTTTTACTCCGTTGTTCATAGTGAGAGTAACAGCTGTGTCAAGAACAAAAAAGAGAGCAAGAGGAAAATTCAAACCCCGGATCCCTTCTCACCTCCACTGACCAATCACAGCACAAAGGGTTTGAATGTCACATCACACATCATCATGTGTGTGCATGTAATTTGGGTGACTGAGTTTTTTCTAAGTGTCTGAATACACAACTAGTTTAATCAATCACCTGTTTCACATGTATATAGACATTAACCACAAGGTACTCCGACTGAATGTCCAATCCATCACTGTTCATATCTCAGGCTGATGCTGACAAACCATCATGTCAGTTTCTTACGGTTGTCTCATCACAGGAAAACAGCCAAATTACTGATCAGTAGCTTGAGCTGCCTGCTGAATGGAAACCACACTCCATGTATAACTCAATTCATCCAATTTTCGCTTGATAAGCAAACAGATAGGACTGGGAGAGGACCCTCTGGTTTGATCTTTGTAAGGAATGATTCATCCAGCAGCGGGATAATGAGCCCAAACGCACCTCAGAGATTTGACACAACTACGTTTACATTCATTACATTTCTTGGTTCTGAGAGGGTTTGAGACGAGTTCAGCGATGGTTGCTTGGTTGGCTGAACCTGCACTGTTTCCCTGAATGAGATGTTCTCCAGAGGATACACTGCTACACCCCTCACCCAACCTCAGGGCAAAACCCATGCTGTATCATGCACTCATCTTCAAATCACCTAACTGAAATTTGTGTGATTTGGACAAAGTTGCACCCAAATGTCAACCAGGAAAGGTATTTTTCGTCTTTCACATGCCAAGTTGAGTGACAATTGAGTGATACATATCCAGGCAGTGTTCCAGTCTTTTCACCAGGATTTTAGCGCTCAACAAGTGCAATTACATTTGCTATATATAAGCCAAATTTCATATTTATACATGGATATAAACATGTCTGTGTCATGATTTTGGTTTTCACTTTAGATGTTTTCCGAATCTTACAGCATTTCACAGAATTAATCTACATGTGTCACGGGGTGACTTTCCACTTCCGGCCTTTGTCTTGTTCCCGCCCTTTTCCTGTGTACACCTGTGTTTCATTTGTTCATTAGTACTTGTGTATTAAATCGTACACGTCCACAGGTGCGTCATTTCACAAGAGGCCACCCAATGCTTTCCAGCTTTGCTCGACCAAAACAGGCTCACTGGCTGCACCCGGGTGGACTGACGGCTCTCGTTAGGAACAACGTGGTGGCTCGTTTGGAAACTTCCTCTCATGTTATGAAAACAGCTCAGAGAAATGTTGCACTGGACACTCCTGATTTGCGTAAAGTAGCCAAATTTCAACTTTATACAAATGAGAAGGAGCAACGTGCCCAGCAGTACGACTGACTTCCAGCACAGTGCAGAAGTTACACGACTCTTTGTCTCTTTGTCACGTTCCTGCTGTCTTTGAGTTTGCTCCACGTGTTTTCTGAAATCCTGCCTATTTTGCCCAAGATTTGTTCCTTCAACAAGCGCAGTGCGAACCAACCAATCAGTGTGGCTACAGCGCCTCATACTGGTGAGTAAGGATGTAACGGTTACCGGTGTCACGGTAAACCATGGTAAAATTCCCGACGGTGAAGGTTACCGTTTAAGTTTTAATTACCATGGTAACCGCCGCGGTCAGTAACCACGGTGTGGAAAACTAGCGGCGCATGCGCCGCGTGCAACGTGCGCTTGTTATGTAGTGAAGAAGACATGGCGGAGGGAGGACATGATAGTAGCGGCCCTCATGGCATTTTTCTGCCTTCAAAGAGAACCAAATCTGAAGTCTGGGCGTATTCTGGTTATTATAAGAATGCTCAGGGACAGCTGGTCGTATGGAGGACCAAACCTGACATAAGTATAAATAAATAAATAAATACATAAATAAATAAATGCATAAATAAATACATAAATGCATAAATAAATACATATATAAATGCTGAAATAAATAAATGTATAAATAAATAAATGCATAAATAAATGAATAAATAAATAAATGCTGAAATAAATGTATAAATAAATAAATAAAAGTATAAATAAAAGAATAAATGCTTTTTATTTATTTCTGTATTTCTGTTCACCTACATTTATTTATTTCTGTATTTCTGTTCACCAACATTTATTTATTTCTGTATTTCTGTCACCTAGATTTATTTATTTCTGTATTTCTGTGTCCATATGTAAATGAGGAGGTAGGAGGTCCTAACCTCAGTCAAGAGCATGACTGGTTACAGGAGTGTGCTCGACGAGGGTCTACTACTTCTGCCTTACTAGCGGCGCTGATTCCTGTACACTGTACAGGAATGTTACTGGCTACCAGCAAGCCCGCTCAGCTAACTGTTAGCTGCAGTTGTTGACATTTGTTCATGTAGCTCTGGTTTAGTGATGAATTTGACTGGCTTTCATTTTAACTTGCGAGGGTCCCAGGTGTGCTGGCGCTGTGGTTTGAGAATCCCGTCTGGAGAGAGAGGGGTCCTCAGCCATGTCCGCTAACCAGGAAAAACATTCTGCTCATCGCTCCAAGTCATGTATATGTGTATTCTAGACGAGCGCTACAGAGCACAAATCGTGCATGTTGTCGGTCTCATATCTTAGTCGTGAATCTCTGTACTCTCATATAACTCATGGGTGGAGCAGGCTGAGGCATTTGTTCACGCCGAGCGGAGAGCGGCGTGGAGACCCCTGTTAGCTCTTATGCTAGCTATTAGCTCTTATGCAAGCTCTTATGCGACTGTTTGTACACTGATTGTCTGTTTTTTGTGACACTTCTTGATGTAAAAACATTTTAGAAATTTTAGGTAAGACATTAACTTTGCCTGACACCTGCTATTGTATTTGTGAAACGTTTATTTTATTTGTGAAAATGCTAAAGGGGAGATTTCACCGTTTTTGTTTGATACCTACAGACCTCATTAGACCAGGTCCAGATCAAAAACCACTGTACCCAGACTTCTCAAATCTGGCCTAGATTATCCTAGAGAAGCTAAACATTCATTATAACACAGTTTCTGATCTGTGAAACCTTTATTCTATTTGTGAAAATGCTATAAAGGCAGATTTCACTGTTTTCTCAGCATATAGACCACATTAGACCAGGTCCTGATCAAAAACCACTATGCCTAGACTTCTCAGATCTGGACTAGATTAATCTGCAGGCCCTGAAGATTCATTCAGACACAGTTTCTGATCTGTGAAACCTTTATTCTTTGTGAAAATGCAATAAAGGCAGATTTCACTGTTTTTTCAGCATATAGACCACATTAGACCACGTCAAAACGAATATACATATACATGACTTGGAGCGATGAGCAGAATGTTTTTTTTGACATGGCTGAGGACCCCTCTCTCTCAAGACAGGATTCTCAAACCACACCGCCAGCACATCTGGGACCCTCGTATGGAGCCAGAACGGTGACATTAAAATTTGGCATCCAGAAAAAAAATTGGCATTGAAAACAAAACCAGTACTGAAAAAGGAAACATTGGCATTGAAACATTTGGCATTGTAACAGTTGTATTGGCTTTGAAACAAGTTTTGGCACTGAAAAAAGAAACTAATCAAAATAATTAAAATCTGAAAATCTTATTATTTTATTTTACTGGGATTTTTTTGTATTTTTCAATGACAATCTTTAGATTTTTTCTTCATGTCACTTTTTTTTCAGTGACAGATTTTTTTTACAATGTCAGTTTTTTTTTTACAATGTCAGTTTTTTTTCAGTGTCACTGATTTTCAGTTTCAACTTTCTGTCACTGTTTTGGCGTCGAGAGGGAGGGGCCTGAGGGGAGGGGCAAGTAGAGCGTGGTTTGCATATCATTAGAGAAGATTTGGTGTGTGGTAGTAGCACGGAGCTAATGAGCTCTGGGCGCCGAGCACGGAGCATTAGCTCCAGTTAGCGGTATGGTGGTACAGAGCTCGGGGAGCAGACCGGAGCGCTGCTGTCGGCGCTGCAGCCCCGGCTCGGAACGACACAACAAGCGAGAAAAGCCTGCTGTTCTACTGTTGTGCTAACTGGGGCTAACGGTCCGTGCTCGGCGCCCGGAGCTCGTTAGCTACGTGCTACTACCACACTCCATAGGCATATAGGGACCGGAGCTCGGGAGCTCCGCGACAGAAACAGATATACAGAGACTTGGACACATCAGGAGAGAGCTTGAAGAAAAGTTCGCGAAGTAGTTGGACTCTGTGTTTCCCAGAGACGGCCGGCACACGGATCCTGAATGCTATTGTGGCTGGACCGTCCAGCTCCGCCTTCCCGCAGGATGCTGCCGTTACCTTCTCTAATGATATGCAAACCACGCTCTACTTGCCCCTCCCCTCAGGCCCCTCCCTCTCGACGCCAAAACAGTGACAGAAAGTTGAAACTGAAAATCTGACACTGAAAAAAAACTGACATTGTAAAAAAAAGTGACATTGTAAAAAAAATCTATCACTGAAAAAAAAGT